>JAATLQ010038105.1:5669-77879 GCA_013421005.1 Heliconius erato x Heliconius himera | reverse complement strand
TATATATATATATATATATATATATATATATATATATATATATATATATATATATATATATATATATATATATATATATATATATGTATATTACAAACGTAATTAGAAATATTCAATTCTATATATATATATATATATATATATATATATATATATATATTTTAATTGAATATTTCTAATTACGTTTGTAATATACACACACATTATCACTTTACGTTAGTAATGTAACTTACATTTGTCGAGACTGATGATGGAGCCCGCGATATCTTTATGCGGGTCGAGGGGGGCCGACGTTTCGAGGTGTCGTCGTCGACGCACGAGCCACCAGTCCGCCAAGAATATACCAAGGGCCACGATTTTTATGCCACCACAAAGACCCACGTATCTGGAAAATTAAAGAATAACAATCATGGGTGTAGGTAGGAACAGGAGAAAATGAACGCTTAATTTTTTTTTGTATTTACATAAATTACTTATTCAGTATATTTTTTCTGTAATAAAGTTTGATTTGCAGCAAATGCCATGTAGTGCGACGAGAATATAGAGACGTTATAGAAAATAGTTAAAAAACTATCTTGAGAGTTGACGAAAAAACAAAAAGGAAGTAATGGGAACTATACCATAATACAAAAAGATTAGTAAAAAAATTAAGTTCAAAAGAAAAGTTCAATGCAAACAAGTTTTGGCGGAAAAGATGATAGAAAGAGTTTTATTTAAAGTGGTGATGACAAAACACTGTGTAGATTGATTTTGTGTTATCATTATCATTAAAACAAGAGACTATTACGAAGCCAGACGTGGCGCAGGGGCACAAGCGTGCGACTGAAAACGTGACAGGTTGTGGCTTCAATTTCCACTGATGAAAAGAGATATTTGACATTTTTATTTTCTCGCTCTGGCCAAAGGCGGCGTTATGTTCCACCACTCAAGACTATTTTTTTCCAGAATCCTGCAGAAGGCTGGTAACGGAAGTATCTTAATGGAACGAAGTGTCTTAACACAGGTTCTCAGGTTCCATCTGTTTATGGCGGGATACAGTGTGAAGATAAAATAAGAAAACTATAACGAAAATATCTCAGCTATTATAATTAGCAACATATATATTATATAATACAATAAAGTCATATGATAATACAGTAAATTTATTAATATATATATCGTCAGCATTCGCACTAAGAGAAATAACTTAAAAATTGATCAGGTAAGTATTAGTGATGTAACTTTATGTTTTTGAATAGTTTTTTTTTCTTACTGAAATTTCGCACAATTTTTGTGAATGTGAATGTAAATATGCTAGATATATGTGAATAAATGCAAATGTGAATGTGGATATCCGTTACATTACTAGCACCTATATATGTTATTCAATGACATTTCTTAATATAATGTAACCTTGGACTAGAAACTAAACAAAACGTAACATTTACATAAATATTTCATATAGTTGTACGTACCTGTATCTAAATTGTTCGATGTCGTATAGCAGGCAGCGGCCCCCCTTCTCCCCGCTGCAGGACTGCTTCCACAGGATGCAGGTGGAGTCTATCAGGTTACCGAACACGATGGGCGCAGGAATGTAGCCGAACAGACGGAAGATAACGAATTGCATACCCAGAGCAAATGAACGTTCTTCCTCACTCACTGATCTACAAGTTCAAATTAAGCAAAATAAATAAATATATATAAAATAAAAAAACTGCACTCATTTTACGATTTATAAGGATGACTAACTTTTACCTGCAACTTCCTTCCCAAATGGAAAAGAATTATGTTTGATACATGACTTTTAGTTAAGTCTTACTCGATAATTGGAATATATCAAAAAAAGATATTGTTAAATCTAATCCCAGAGATTAGGGTGTTCAACCAAATAATTTTCTCAATTTTATAATGTTCATAATATTAGTTAAGTACGTATAGATGTAAATTAAAGTGAACTTTTAACAGTTTCACAATTGAGTATCAAGGCGCTCTATAATGTGTTTAATTTTTTATACTATTTCCAATGCACTCTTTCAAAACTAATATCGTACATAAAAACAATACGTAGCAAACACCGCAACACTGACCTAAGCACAATCATCAAGAGCGGCATCTGCGTGATGGCCACCACGAAGGTCATGAAGAAGAGCAGCACGAGGAAGGGGAATATGGTGGTGCAGGGCGGGTTGCAGGCGCCGGCCGTGGCCACGGGCACCACCGTGACCTCGCTGTACTCGCGCGCCGCGCCCGCCGTCAGCGCCGACGCGGACGCGCCGCTCACCACGCCCACGCTCAGCCCCACGCCCATGTCGCGGATGTTCTCGTGTACGCCTGCCACGTGCGGAAATTGCCTTTATTAGTATGAGGCATTCACTTTATTGGTATTTCATTATCTGTAACCGTAGTGTTTGACCCTCCGTTCTCTCTGACTACCACGCTAGGGATAGCTACTAATAATGAGAAAATTGTGAACTTTTATTACGCTAGGTAACGTCTAAGTGACTACCTATTCCATTATTATTATAGCATATTTAATATATAAAACTTTAAAAAATAATATATAATTGTTATATCGTTGCGTGTGTGTACTGTTTAGCATTGCAAATACAACAAACTTTATTTTTGAATAAAAAAATCTAATTTATTCAAAATAATCTACGTAATTACATTACCCTTTGAGACTGCGTGATATTGTTTACTTATCTTCTTATCAAATTATCATATGTTTATATTTCACAAGTTAGGTGTTCTTATGTTGTTAACCGAATACATGATATACTGTGATGTTTATAATATTATTTTAATCATTATTACTGCGCGCATTGATGTATAAAATGAAGCTCATCAACATTCATCTAGACCAGGGGTTCCCATCCTTTCCTTGATCAAGGACCACTTTTATTCCAATCATTCTTGGTAGCAGGGACCACTATGTATGTAGGTATAATAAAAATTAACTGTGATAATCAAGCAAAAACTTCGCCTCACCATCCCCAGTCATAAAATTAAAATCGTTATCAGACCATATTTAGGGTTGTCTACGGACCACCAGTGGTCCGTAGACAACTGGTTGGGAACCAGTGATCTAGACAAAAGCCTAAGAATTAAAACTTTACCTGATGAATAAGTTTATATTGCCATTATCGGTAAAGACATATCAATTTATAAATAAGTATCTATGACTGAGATTTTTAAAGTAATAATGAACTGTATCACAATTTTTAAATATCATCATATCGTTAGCACATTTTGTAACTTTTGATAACATAACCAGAAATATATCGCATTCATTTCATAATCAGACTATATAAAACAAATGTACGTAAACGAAAAAGACCTATTATCTGAAACAGTAACAAGAAAAGGAAGCGTCGACACGAGCAGAGCGCTATTACCGCCCACTTACATGATATTATCTCTAATTTGTCGAACAAAGACATAAATTACATACATGTATCACGTGTTAAATGTATCACCGATAAAACAAAACTATTTATTAATTTGCCCTATTTTCTCTAATTTATTGCATATTGGATGATTATTATGTCAATGCATAGGTAATACTTATTTGAATTTAACGCTTCTTTAAACGAATTATTATGTATATTTTTGTATGAATTGAGTATTTTTTGTTATATTCTTATCGGTATTTGACAAGCCAAATCACAAAAAATCACGAAAATGTGTCAACCAGCCGATTTTATCATCATCCCGACGACATCGACATCATACGACAAGAAAAAAGTTAGTAAAGATTTTGTTCGTAAAATAATAATAATTCTATTAACATGGTAATACATTTATGTACAATCAAAATGATTCTAATATTTGAATATAGTTTACTATGTAGGCACTTTGTGTCGTTTTATTTGTCTTTGATTTTATACTCGCATTTGTACAAATGATTGTTTTTCCTAGTAAAGTAACAAATAGATAAGTGTCGACGACGAGGGGTCAGTGCACTTTGTTGACAGTCTCATTGGCATAAATTTAATGTTGTACTTAAAGATAAAAATAAAGTTATTAAATCGTGTGATGATATCTGCCTCTGGGGAAACACTGTAGGTATATTAAACGTTACATATACATAATGTTGGGTTTTGATAAAGCTATAGGATTTTTCTTATTGTTTTTCGAATCATATTTACAACTATAATATTAAAATATAGAAAATAATGGTAAAAATTTTAAAAAGTTATATCCTTCTATGATTTTTAAAACAGTACCACTTTAATTTACGTGGGATTTCGAATGCCACTCCTTATAAACATTGCACCTGCTAGTAGGAGACAAGTTATATACATTTAAAATTTGAAACAATTTAATTCAGTCGATAAGCAATAAGTTCCCCAATATCTAAGTATTATCACGTAAAAAGCCAACTTACAAGCACAATTGGTAAAGTTGGAGCGCGAGGAGAAGGCGGCGCAGCCGGCGTGGCACGGCGAGAAGTACGTGAGGCCGTTGTTGCCGCACACCGGCTCCATGTCCGTCTCCGTGCACAGGCAGTTGAAGTTGCACGCCGCTGTTAGATTCACCTTGAACGGCTCCGGGTTGCTGCAAATGGTTTAGAACATCTTATCTTACTAATATTACAAATGTCTAAATTTGTGGATGGTCATGTTGGCTCCTATATCAGAATAACACGTAGGTTACAAATATACTCTATACGTAAATATACTCTATATGCTATAATAACAGTAAGTTTAAGTGAGCGAAGCCGCAGGCGTGTCGCTAGTATTTTTATAAGGTGTTAAGGAGCCATCCATAAATTACATCAGAAAGTATTTTAGAAAACTTATAAAAATTTGAACGTAGCGCATACATATATCTCACAAATCATCCAAACGCTTTAACCACTAGGCCATACGTTTTTATATAGCTAGCTAACTTGCAATTATTAGACGATGTTACAACTTATTTATGTTGTTAGACAACAAAATTAAGCATAATTTTAGAAAGAAAACCAAACATAACGAAATAGAACGTGTTATTTAAATGTTATTACAATTCTTAATATACATATATTACAATTCTTTTGAAAGATAATACGCAGGTACTAAATTAAGACACAGTAGTTGGTACCTAAATAATTATATGAATCGTGATGTAATTACCTGTTATTAGTGTAAGGTATCGTTGTTCCAGCCATTTTGATGTTATCGCAGCCAAGAAAGAATAGTAAGGCATAGCAAGAAAGGCAGATGGTGTTCGATATCAACACAAACTGTACAGCGCCCTTCGGCCGGAGCTCCAGCCGCTTGAGAAGACACCCGCCCATGAATATACCGATACAGGCACCAGGAATGGCGATAGAACCTGTTCAAATATTGTGCTCAATATTAGAATCGTTTTAATTTTTTTTACGACTTTTACCGACAACACGGCATTCCCCACGTAATCCCCACGCCCAATTTTCGAGACATTGATTGTTGAGTGGCGGAACTCAACGTCGCGCTTTTTATCTTTTTCCCAGAGCTAGGATATGAAAATAATTCATTCGTCTGGATAATGGAACCGGACAGACAACTGTCGCATTTACGGTTAGAAGCTATTCCACTAGGCCACGACAGCCCTAACATTTTAATGGTTGACATTTTTTCATATACCTATAAATATAACAATATTCTATTCTATTTTCCGAATTACTAGCAAATATAAACCTATACTAGATTAATTATTTACTTTATATTTTAATGGAAACTTTAAGTTTTAAATGGCAGTACATTTAGTCTAGTTAAAATGTATTTCTTTAACAAAGCAGAGGATTCTTTCCACTGCTTTGTTAAAGAAATAAATGTAAACCTTATTTTAGTGCGATTCTAACCCAAGCACAAATATAAAGTGAAATTAAGCAAGAGACATTTGAAAATAAAAAGTAGTTAATGCATTCAAATCGATAAATCTTTAGTAGAAACGAACCAATAACTATCATCTTTTAAATAATATCATAGTTGATTGTATTTCTATTTGCAAAATTTGTTGGAAATCATTGATTTTGTAGTATTGAATCATGGTGACGAAGGCTAATATTCTTATGGCCTTGTATTGATTTTTCGGTAAGACGAGGTCATCAAGTAGTCTTTCGCGTGTGTGATCGATGTTTTATCAAACTTGTTTTGAAATAAGGTGAAACGGTTATAAGTTTTGCGAGGCGTCAAAAACAATTTTTGATGAAAATTTAGATTATAGAGGCGGTTGTGGCGCGGGGGATAGTAAACGTGATAGTCGTGAGTTCAATCTTCACTCGGAAGAGTAATGCAATTTATTTATATATTTCCCCACTCTGGCGCTCGATGTGCGGCGTTGAATTCTGCCACTTACAACGTCTCGAAAATTAGGCGGTCAATGAAAGAACAGAGTTTCTTAACACTAAATTTCCTCTACCTTGTCTTTAATGTTTAACGTACCAGTGAAAACGCTGGCTTGGCTTTTGCCGAGACTGAATTGTGTTTCAAGGTATTTTGGTAGGAAGACCACGAAGCCGGACACTATCATGAGTTCCATACAGGCGCCAAGGCACGTCACAACGTATACCGGGTTCTTCAGCAGACGCCACATTGAAACTGGGATATCTGAAAATACAGATAATTTATCTGATATTTTTGCACCTATAGTAAAGACAATGTCAGTATAATAAATTATTAACATTACAAGAACAAAACAATATATAATAAATTGCATACCTTTGATGTCTTTTCCATATCCTGTATCTTTGATATCAGATTGTGGTTTAGCCGGCGTTTTAGCTGTAGAAGTACCAGCCGCGGCGGCAGCTTTTTCAACTAGTCTTATTTTTTCTTTTTCCCGTACTAACACTTTTGGGAATGAGAAAAATGGAATAGCGACCAAAATTAGGAGTAGGCCGCAGAGCAGAAAGCCGCCCCACCACATTCCCACCCATTTGTGATCTCCTGGACCTAAGTAAATATAAATACATTAAAAATTTTGTTTCCTTTATTTACCTTACAATTTCAGTATAAATCTGTAATTACCTATGGAAATAATAGCACCAGAAAACGAGTCCATATGAAATGATAATAGATATGCACCAAGTAAGAAGCCAAGAACTGGGCCAAAGGCAGCCATACTGTACATACATCCTGTAAAAAAATTAAATCACGTAAATCCTATTACATTATACTAGTACGTAAAATTAAAATAAATAAAATATTGTAAAGAATAATATGTATTAAGTAGTAATACAGGATTTAGTCTAAAAAATCTATTTTCAAAATCGCGATGACATCGTTGTAAAAGGCTGCATGCAGTAATAGTAACTCGTCTACCGATTGCGGACCAAAAGTAGGTCACTCTAGTTTTGCGGTCCGCAAACGGTACGGATTTCGCGGTTAATACCTATGGCTTGAAACTCGATAAAAATGGCCGTCGAGCTAATATTGCGGTATATTTGTATCAGAACACAGTTGTATTGTTGCGAAAACGTTTAAAAATAGTTAAATGTCAACAAGGGTCGACATTAACCTGTATGACTCTTACTGGTACTTAGTATACATGTACTCGTGAATAATAACCATATATTTATTAATTGTGAACGGATTTTTTTACTTTATGAAAGATATAGTAAATTAATTTTTCGCAGATAAAAACGTACAACAGGAATATTGCCTTTTGGGAGGATAATAAAATAAATCTCATTTTAAAGTAGTATCGCTTAAACTAGCAACTATAAATTTAATTTATAGTTCAGTAAACATGCTCAAATTATTTTCTGTCATATAAAAATTGATTTGGATGTGTTATGAGTGGCACCTCTCAAGAACAGCACCAAGTAAAGAAACCTTATTTATACAACTAAACGTTTAAATTAAGTTAACATTAACAGTACTATTTTAATTTAATTTGTATAGTTTATCAATAGTACGACAGTCTAATTTTATGGGTATTTAAAAGAAATATCAACATAGCTGAGTTATTGTAGCAAAGTAAACAATGATAATTATTCATATTTTTCTGGGAACATAAAATTAATGTACAAAACATTAATAAATTATGTCATACATCAAAGTAAAACCAATCACTTTTATATAAATAATAGCAAAGGAATATTCGCTATACAAATGCATTTACGACCTTACATACATGATTAATTAAAATTCTACCACTCCCAGCACGGAGGACACGTGGGCATTGACCACAGCAAATATGTTTCTATCTGACACGGAAGTTTTATTATGATTAAATTGTTTGGCATGAGTGGCAGGCTGGAAGGGGTAGGTCAAGGGCGCTTTATCACGTTAGGGGTTAAGTTTTCGAGGTTGAGCAAACCGACCGACATGCCAACTGTTTACAATTCACCTTTTTCGAACATGCAATGATAGCACAAAATACATGGATAAAAGATTGCATTTTAAGTTTTGAATGTAAGAGGTGGTTAGAGGGTAATTATATTGAAAAGGAAAAATAGATTTATTGTTTCATTTAATTTAGAACCCTTTCATTCTACGAACTTTTGTACCTCCCCTCGTAGTTGAACCAATTCAAATTTAGCTTAAAGATTTTGTTGTGAGAGATGTGATTTGCCAGAGAATTTAATGATAAATGGGACTATGAATAGAGTACAGGTGGTAGACATGATCTTATGGCTACTTGTTCTTATATCTAGGCAATAACTGTGAATAGAGTGAAGTCTAGGAAGGTTCGTTGAACTGTGTCGTGTCTGCACAATTTGGTTTACGAGTGCGGTTACGAGTAACGCGCCGTTCGGTCCTCACAATAAAGACGTGTAATAGCAGAAAGGTCGATGGAGGACGTGCGACGCTTACACAAACAATCTCGCTGTTCCAACATTCATTTTAGAAATTGACATTCTTTAAACTTTATGCTTTTTCAACATTTGTGTTTATTTTGTTGTGGTGTTGTTTATACTTATATTTTTAATATAAGGATAATTCCAATGTTTATTTATTACTTTAATTTAATTAAATTTGAAAATTTTGAAGTTACATCATAATATAAATATATTATAGACTAAAGCAAGGTTCCCTACATTCAGGAATGAGTTTAACTTCATGCGAGTTTAACTTTCATGCGAGTTAAGCTGTGGACCTAAGATTACCTCAGATTACACTCCAAGGTATGCTCAGTAAGTCTTCTGTAAACGGCTTTCTGTCGCAACATCTTATTAAAATATTTTGCCGTCTTGCTCATGTGTGTCTTAATTAGCTAAATGTGTAACGTGAGAGTGTCTTCTGCATTGTATAATTATTTACGTAAATGTGATGGTTAGGATTTGGTAGGTAGGATCTTATATATATATGTATAATTCGGTATTCTATACAAAACCTTTGCAATGTATGGAATGCCTAAGACGTGTAGAAAATGGAATATTATTTATTTTATACTTTGCCTAGGTAATACCGAATGCGCAGCCGGTAATATATGGTATTTATGTATGAGACGAGAACAAGGAAGGCGGGGGACGGGACTGCTGCGGGCAGGCAGGCAATAAATGTGTTGCGACTTGCAGAGTTTGATTGGTATTTACATTTATATTAATGTAACCGCAGCTACTGCTTTAGCCGATTTTAAGCTACACTTTTTAAATTTTAAAAGTCTCTAACCTAATTTGCACTTGAAAACCGTTAAATCTGTAGCTCGGATATAAGAATATGGACCAAGATCTATTTATTTTACACATTGTTATGATGGAACAAACAGTAGGCGAGGTGCCTACTGTATACAATCCCTAGGAAATTTATTATTACCTAGGTAAAAGATTGAATTTTATTATTTATTGTGATTATTTGTATTGTTTTTAATAATATATCTTTTATTGTATTTAAGTACAACTTACCGATATACATGCTAGAAGACTCTGGGCGTACGTGGTCATCTACGTAGGTGGTGCCCAGCGTGAGGAGCGGCGAGCCCCCGCAGCCCAATAGAAGTTGCGCCACCACGAATATCATCACTGGCATGAAAGTACTGGGCGAGCTCTGTTATAAGATGAAATAAAAGTCTTTGTAAGCTAATAATGTATTCAATGGTACTGAATTAACAGTTTTGATGAAGTATATAATGACTCTTACTATTAAGATAATTAAGTCTATTTATTTATTTATTTATTTATTGTATTTTCATTTATTTGTCTTTCTTCCTATTCAGTAAATATAAGGAACACACACAAGATATACTTAATTTCAGCTTCACGCTGTATCTCCCTCACAGCAGGATAGGCAGAGAGAACCTAGTCCTAGCACACTCGGTTCCACATTTTCCGCAAGATTCTGGAGGCTTTGCGTGTTAAGTGGCGAAACTCAACGCAACGCTTTGCCTCAATACCTGAGCGAAAAAATGAACAAATAAATTGAACTCAATATTTCATATCCTCGAGTGGGGATCGTACCCACAATCAGTCGTGTGTACAGCCACACACTTGCGCCCCTGCGCCTGCGACTGGCCTCCATATATATTTAAAACACAATATAATCCAGTTAGTACAAAAGTATTAGATAAATCAATAACATACTTTAATACAATTATCGGGCCGGAGGTTGCTCGGCGGCAAGCCCGCTTGGAGCCTGCCGAGGCCACCCATGTCTTGCTCCAGAGCGTGCGACAGTCGACAGATATTCTCATCAGACTTATTGTTTGCTAACATTTCGCTGTTGGCCTCCGCTATAAAATGTGGCACAACAAACACTAGCGATCCAATGCCCATTATTACGGCACCTAAAAAACACAAATTCATAAATTTAGACGTTTAAATATATTTTCAACAATGAATTTGGCAGAAAAATTAATGTAAATATAAAATGAAAGCTTCTATAGATGAAAAAAAAAAAATACATTCCGTAAAACTTACCAACCGCTATCCACACAGGAATGTGTCTCCTACTTCCAAGGTACGAGACAAATATTACTGTGATAACGTTGCCGATCTCGTAGCTACTCGCAATGAGGCCCGAGAGGCTTGAGGGTATTTCGAAGCGTTTTTCAATTGTTGTGATCACAGAATTTATGTAACCTGAGCTTAAGGCTTGCTGAAGCGTCACTAGGAACGAAAGGAAAAATACGAACACCTGTAAAGAATAGAATGTTTTAATCAAAACTCCAGTACGATGAAAGCATAATTTGAAATTAAATGTAAAATTGAATTACAAAATGAAAGCACTTACTTTAATACTAGAAAATTGCTGGATAAAAAGCGGTCTCCATGATAGGATACCGCAGTCTCTTGCGTCATGAGGAATGTCTAATATTTCTGGGAATAACTGATGCGGTTTTTCTTTTTCCCTCTCTCGCTCTCGATCTCTGCGAAGCGAAATGTCCATTATATTAAACAGTTATTAGGGTCTTCTAACTTATTCGGGTTATTTATTATTTAAAAGATATATATTTTTTATTTTTATATTTATAGGGGTTGTGATTTATTACCTGTCGCAAATGCCAGCAGAAGGGTTTCTGCTGTGGCACTTGGTGGACTCCCGCGGCGGGGGCGGCGCACTGGGTCCCGCTACGTCGCCCTCCGCGGCGCACCCCGACTCCGCGTATAGTCCTGTCATCGCGTACATTGACTCTTGTCTCCTGGGTCAATGTAAATTTTACATGAAATGTCATATAAAGTGACTAATAAATGTCCTTATCTTTTACCTTATACTTGAATATATAAGTTATTTAATTTAATGTTTATTCATAAATTACCTACACAAAAGCAGTTATTCAAAGTTTAAATGGAATTCATAAAATTTAATAGTAAGTTTTATTTATACTGCTTGCATTTAAGAATTGAGTACATGGTACCTTCCAAGAAGTAACCGGAGCTGCTGCTCAGCTGTTACATCCGACATATTATCGACACAAATAACAAAAAAAAGAATACACTATCTGAACTACAATATGTTCACAAAGCGGCGAAATTTCCAAACGGCCGCGATGACGTCATTATAACGTTTAGCCTCGCGATTTCACTTTTCTGAGACACAATTTCAAATCATTCATAAAGTTAACTTATTTAAATCCATTTATCTATAGAAACACGCTTGTATCATGTTAACGTTGTAGAATGACTAAACTTGAGGCTTTGTTTGATATCGTTATAGGTACTGTGATTAGGTATTTTGGGCAACATGTCGCAAACTGAACAATATCAGATAATATAGTGCATACGTTATCTAGACCAGAGGAGTTGTTAGTAGTGACTATTACTCATACTTTTTATCTTACGTATGTATCGATACTTGGTATTTCTAAAAATTTATAAAATGTCCACAAAATTAAAATGACGTGACGAAATGACAAACATATCTGATTAATAATAAGATTACGATTTTTTAAACTGTTCATGTGCTTATTGTAGATTCCATCAAAATAGCAGACTCAGACTGATTGATGTTGACCTGAATAAGTATATAAATCTGCACGGTTAAATATATGTATATCTCAAACTGCGTAAAGAGAAAATATTATCCTTTGGATTTACTAATTTACAAAATGAAAATTGGGCTATTTAGACAATAAACAAAAAAGAAGAAAGAAGAAGGAAATAAATAAAAGAACAAGCGCGAATAATTCTTAAGTTAATGCGATGGCTAAACACTTATAATCTTTATATACTAGGCCTGTATTTATAAATGGCTCTTAATATGGATCTCAGAGTTGAGAGTGATTTATCAGTACGGGCCTTAATAACTTATATTTCCTATTGTAAGCATTTTGTAAGCTAAAGAGTAATTTGAGTCATTCCCAGTACCAACTAGTATCCCAAAGGCATGGTAGAGGGTTTTATTTTCTTTTCTAAGACATTTGATAAAAATTTGATGGGATTACAATTATGACGTGTCTCACTTCAAATTGATGGTATAGTAGCGGATAATTTTACTTAAAACTATATCTACTACTGTACTAAAACTGGAGGAACTCTATTGAATCAATGAGCAAATATGATTAAAATTACTTCAAATTAATAGACAATTAACAATGGCAACTCGAAATTAAAAAAATGCACGCGTCGTCGTGCACTTTTGTATATATATACTAAATGCATATGCATGAAACTCAAATTTGAATTCACTTTGATATACATATACATGTACACAAGTCTGAAAGAGCTACGTCTATTGAACAGTGTAACAAAAGGGACAGATATTTATAATGTGACAGCTATAACTACATATTCGCATTGCAGGAACGTTCCATCGCGCTTAGAAGCAACGCACGATTTACGACGTAAACAATGACGCAAGAAACAAACTAAAACGTAATTTTCAGATTGCGATACCGGCGTTAATCGATTATTTGTTATTGGTGTCTGTTGCTTTTTCATCTTTAAAAAAATGTAAACACAGCATTATTTTTTAATTTTTGTATGCTTAATAAATCTTCCTTGTGTGTTCCAGAATAAGAGGTTTTCGATGTAGGTATGCCGATAGTCCACGCGATGTGATACTATAATAAAGATGTACGTTCATCGAGGTGACATCGTAACATGGTTGGCAACTTTAGTCCATTAGAAAATTGGTAACAGAGAAAGCGTTGCAATTTGTGTAAGTTTTAACTCATTCACCAAAACAATGTTATGTAAAATTTTAACGATGACTCATTAAAAGTGGACAAATATAAAATATTTATTTATAAATACTAAATTTCAGTAGAAGTACGCGTAGTAACAACTATAGTGACAATTATTTTATAGTATTTGAGTTACCTGTGCCCCTTCCTGTGTTGCGGTGCGGCATTGGCACCACCCGCGCTCTGTTGTTTCTCGCCCTCGGTCATTTTTGTACAGCACTTCGAGTCTCACCGCGCTCCCATACCACTTTTCACGATACTTATCCACCTAAACCAAAAAATAAGTATGTGTTAATGAACTTTATCAGATTTATAACGATATCATTGTAACATATATGTTATATTGCATATTATATAGCAGTCTCGTTATCGGTCATTTATTATGTTATGATTTAACATTCGAGATTGAAGTTGATTGAGTTGATATGAGTTGGAAAATTATGAGTAACGCTTAGAAATAAATCATTGCCATTTGCTCGGTTCCGTAGGATAAAACGTGGTATTAGGTCTCTCATTAATTATATATTTTTTAAACTGTTGGAAATTGGAGAACGAAGCAAGTTTTGGTTCTTTATGGCAGTCTCTCATAATAAACGTAAAAATTAAAACATGGAAAAATTTGCTAATAATTTCATAAATTAAAATATAAATAATAATAATGGATTATAATTTATGAAAACAATATTCATAATATAAGGAATACTAATGAAATCTTTCTAATATTTATTTTCATTTTTAGTTACGTCGCTGTTTATTTTACACGAAACTATTATATTACATAGCACGACTATACTCGACAAAGGTATATACAATTTGTATACATGTAAAGTTATGCTACTACTTCCATGACACATTATCAGTTATTTTATTATTGACAGCATTGATAAAATCTGGTGACACATGTACCTACATAATATTAAAAAAAAATCAAAATCAGCTTCACGCTGTATCCCGCACACAGCAGGGTAGGTAGAGAGAACCTAGTGTTAAAACACTCGATCGAACCCACAACCAGTCGGTTTTACAGCACGACTGGCCTCATAATATTCAAATATATATTAATAATAAGTATAACTTTAGTCAAGCTTTCACCAAATTCTGTAAATATAATACAGAAGTAATACAAGTGGTCTTTGTTAAACCAATGTGTAGTTGTTTATTCTAGAATACCCTGGGGGGTAGGATACCATGAGGATAAGACAAAAATAAGCGATATGACACGCATGCTTTATCAGCGGTCCCCTCTAGCGATCTATATTTAAGAAAAAGATGTTTGGCAAATACGCGACAAGTGTTCATAAAAATGGCAGTATATTTAAACAGTGAGTTAAAAATAGAATTACAAATTATGCACAAAAAAGTAATATAACAAACCATATGCAGGTTTATTATGTTATTTTTTATATTTTATTTTCGATACATAATTTGTCATTTTTATTTTAACTCACTGTTTAAACATACAATATAAGTAGAGCAACTCCAATCATTTTAGAGTATTAATAACAAATTCCAATCCAATCTAATTCCAATGTGTATAATATATTTTTTTGTTTTGTAGTTTCACGTTGAATGCAGCGCACAGGAGCGTAGTCAGAGGGAACCTAGGAACCTTATATTAAGACACTCTGTTGCCCTTAAGACATGTCCGTTCTGTACCTTCAGCCGATTTCTGGAGGCAATGTGTGTGGCGCTTTTTAAAGCCGCGCTTTACCTAGTTTCCAGAGGAAATGAAAATATATAAATTATAAATCTGTTGATTATTATATTATCCAAAAGAATTCAAAAAACCATTAATTGACACTAGTGGTAGATGAGAAATATCCGTAACAAGTATAGCAAGCCTGTAGGTTTTTGTACAAATAAGTCACCTCTACCGATTGTCCCACGATTATATCCAATAGGTCAAGATGTCTGCAAACTGGGTTGAGCAAAAACATTAAAGAATAGCTAAGAACGAGAGTTGTATCGATTTTTACAGCATAAATAATTAGAGCGCCATTACATCTCACGTTATGAAATAACGGAATGAACATAAACAATAAGACGCTCTCACGGTTGTATACTGTGTATAACAGTTAAGATTAAATAAGTATATTTTTATTTAACTTCACGATATAGTAGGGTAGACAGTTAACCTAGTGTCAAAACACTCTGTTCCTCACTTTCCGCCGAATTTTTGAAGCATTGTTAGTTGAGTGGCGGAACTCAACGCGTCGCTTTTCCTTGTTACCAGAGCAAAGAAATGAAAATATTAATAAATAATAATTCATTCCCCCGAGACTTAAAAATAGTCACACGCCACTGCTCCACGATGGCCTCATATTTTAATTAATATTAAATATTACACTATATATTGTGCATTTTATAAAAATATAATTGGCCAATGTACGGCTACATAAGCAAATATCAAGGTACAGAATAACATAAATGATATTTATACAAGAGCAGTTGAAAGCGAAATGATGATTATTACATTTGTTTAATGCGGAGTGTCTGAAAATCAGATCCATGTGTTGTTTTGATACGGCGCCCACTGGCGGAGTTTAGAAATAATAATACGAAGCACTTTAGCGCTTGAGACCAGTCCTGGCGCAGCGGCACGAAGTGTGACTGTAAAACCGACTGGTTGTGGGTTCGATTCCCACTCGAGGAGATGAAATATTTACTTAAATTTATATTTCCATTTCTTCGCTCTGGTGTCGAAGTTAAGCGCGGCGTTGAGTTCTGCCACTCATCACGCGATGCCTCCAGAATTCGGCAGAAAGTGGGGAACGGAGTGTCTTAACACGAGGTCCCCTCTGCCTACCCTGCTGTGTGTGGGATACAGCGTGAAGCTGATTTTTTTTAGCAAATATTAAAGATAAAAAACTTATATTATTGTAAGCTGTTTGAGTAAAATCTGGAAAACAAAATTGCAACTGGAATCTTACTACATATCTTATGCTAATTAGGTGCTTGAAATTATTATATGCTCGTATTTTATATTTTTCGTAATCACCTACCGTGTGTTAAATGTGTCGTGAGATCTAGAAAACAGACACAAGATAACGGGACATACTAAAAGCTTTGTTTATTTATATTTTACTATAGTGATGTAAAATATTTTGGTTATATTTTTTTTTGCTTTACGCTTTATACCACATATAACAGGGTAAGCAGGGGGAACCTAGTGTTAAGACACTCCGTTTCCCATTTCCCATGTCACAGTAGAAAAATCTATGTACTAATATTAAAAAGCCAAAGAGTTTGTTTAGTTGAAAGTAGTCTTGGGAGTCACTGGTTCAGAGTATATTTTTTTGTGTTTATGTGTTGTTGATTATCCATTTATCAAGGAAGGCCATAGGCTATACTATATCACTTAGGCTGCTATTTACGCCATTTTCCTTAAAATAAAGATTTATTTTTAAGTTTAATTAGTTTGTCATTCAGTTTAGTGAAAATATTTGACAAACGCCTCGTTGATACCTGCATTGTTGCGTAATAGCTTTGCAGCGTCGGGAGGATGCCAAAAACCGAAACTTACAAAAATAGTGGAATGAATGGACGCTGTGCTATGACGAAAGTGAAATAGAATTTTGAAGTTTTAAAAATACGCATATGTTATGTAAATATTTAATAGATATTATGTTTTGCATACAAAAATTGGGCTTGTAGTATAAAGTTTAGTTAGTAAAAGGTTTTTTTTTTACTAAAATAATATTAATACTCTTTCTATTTAATAATACTGATATTTTGATCTATGGCAATTTGGTAAACAGCTATTTTCTTGTCAAGTATGCTTTATCATTGGCAGTAAAAGCTAAAATAACTGTATTAGGATATCGGTGTGGCAAGATATAAAACACGTTTGATCCATAATTTAGTGATTTATTTATATAGAGCGAGAATGTAGCTTCCAAGAAGTTTTGGAAGGATTCTTAAATGTCATTAATTGGTACAAAATATTGTTTATTGGTATAAAAATAGAAATTCCATGAATAATTTAAAATTTAATTAAAGAAATATAATTAGTAAACTACAAATAAATTAATTTGTAATATCTGTATTTCTATTTGTATTTTTTTTGTAATAGTTGGTTACAAGTTAAAACGATTAATGTGATATTGAATCAATTAAAATACTGCATATTAATATTATTTAGCTGTAGTAAAAGAGTGTTTTAGAAGTATTGACGTACACATACTAATGTAAATATTGTATAAAACGGTAATCAACTGTAAATGGCAGGTTGACTTTCTATAATATTGACCATACTAGTGAGCTAGTGACTTATTTCATATATTAAATGATTATTTTGTATGGGATTTGGTGTAAAAAAACAAATTTAGTTTTAATCCTTAACAACGCAAGATTGATTTCAAAATTCCCATTTTCAAATGTATTTTTTATTTGTATTTCAAATCAAAAACACTAACGGCCGTGAATATCCGTCATTTAAACAAACAGAAGTAACGTTTTAATGAAGGCTTTGTGAGATTATGCTTGTTTAATAATGTAAAATGTGTGTTTGCTATTTGTATTTCAGAATTCAGAGCATAGACTATCTAGACCAACATGGCTGACATCGTTTACTAGTAGTACATAGTTGAGTTAGTAGTCTATAAAAAATTGAAAATGTCAATTTTAATAGACAGTTTTTTGTTTTTAAAATGTATAAAAAAATATTGTAGTAACTTGTTTGTTATATTAAAGCAAATGTTAACACTTTAAGACGTAATTAGAAAAGAGTCAAAGTAGCCTAAAGTAGTAATTTTGGAGTTACTTAAAGGATTTTCATAAAGCATTGTAAGACTATTTGTGTGTTTAATTTGACCTTATCTATTATAATAACACACAGGGGTAGTATAATGTATTATATGTGAAAGTGGGTGTGTGTTCAAGGTTATTATTGTGGCCATATTACTTGTGACGGTCGATACAATCGGTAGACCTTTCAGTTCTTCGAAGGTTGTTACTTAAAACGACAACAATGACATTACTTTTCTTACTTGTATATAAACGATGATTGATATTGTACTTATTTATTAATTTTTTTAGCTTTTCGCTGTATGCCGCACTTAGCAGTGTAGGAACTTGGGAACCTATTAATAAAATACTTTATTGCCTACTTTCTACCGAATTCTAGAGGCACTGCGTGTTGCCGTAACTCACCTCATTTCCTCGAGTGGGAATCGAACCCACAACTTGTCGCGTTTACTGTCATACACTTGTGCCCTGCGCCACTACTAGCCACAGCACCTTCATTCGTTTAAGACTTTTAAATATTTTTGTGTTAAAAATAATGATTCATTTTCTTATTAACACAATGTTTTAATTATGCTATATCTGTGTATTTATCGTTTACTTATTGCCAAGTTTTGTATGAAAATAATGTTTTTATTTCATAACCTTATGTTTAATAAAGTCACGAAAAAGTTAAGAACTACTTTATAAATGCAAATATTTTGAATTACCTCTTCAAACCATACGCTGCCTTAGGGCATGCAGCTGTTTCTCATTAAGTACAAAACTAAAAGAATAGAAGTGAGGTGAATAAAATATATTTTATACGGTAAATGTGACTTTGGAATAATTTGCATCTATTATGTGTAATAACATAACACATGTAAATTAAAATGCGTGTACATTTATAAAAAATGATTTTAAAAGTTTTAATTCGAGTAGTTGAAATTTATTTAATATGTATGTTTAAGTGCGATTCAATTTAAAGTAGTAGGTGTATTGTATAGTCCTTTTAATGCAAACACGTTTCCACTATGTCATTAGAAGCATTAGCAATTACATGTATTACAATTACATAACATTTTTTTAATCTTCACTTATCTATGTACCTATAATACGCCAAATCCCGTTTTTTCTCGTTCCCGAAAAATATTGGGAAATCCTCTCTTAGTCTCATCATATATTACCCACATAAAAAAATTCCGTTATTGGGACGCTGGCAGCATATAGAATATATAGAATATAAAATCATAAGCAAAATATATGGTGTGTAAGTGATTCAATCTTTCTTACTACTAGGTATATTTATTATAAATAAGTGTTTAAATATTAAAACTTGTTTGGCACGATTTGGCTACGTGCACAGGTCTTATTCGATGCAGGCAGATCAGCAAAACTCATCGATGGACCGGTTTCGAGAGCGAAATGACTCATCCTTAATCTTGTACACGCTTAATTTTCTTTATTCTTTAAGGAGTTTAGTTTGTTTTATAGATAATATTTAAAATTGTAAGCAACATCCATTACTATACAAATGTTAATTATTTTAGTATTAATAATAAATTTGATTTGGAAAAAGATTTAAAAAGAGTACAACCTTCTTTCGAGTTAATCGACTATTTACAAAGACGCATTGCGTCAGTAACGTGGGGAGTTTTAATGAGAGCTGTTGTGATTATATTGAATAAAACAAGTCCATTAATCTTCCACGCTGTAGAATAGTTCACTTTTAGTCTAAATCCATTAGGTACCAGTAAATTCCCGCAGTTTTGTTTTAGCTGTTCTCAATAATAAACTCTTACATAATACTAAAATGACTAGATATATAATATATATAGGTCATATACATAACAACAAAATAGCTGTTTTGTCAATATGGTATGGTATGGTTTTTTGATTACGGCGTTCCGAGCGATTTTGTCAATATATCAATGTAGTGTGAATGTCAAATGTCATATTGAGCATATTAAATTAATTGAAAAAGTATAATTTATAAATTTAGGTCCTGTTTTCTTATAAAACGCTATTCGGTTGTATTTGATATAAGCTCCAACTTCAATATATTTGCTATTTTTATATACTGCTGATAACGGTTAAGTCTGTTCAAGTATACGAGTATCCTTGCAAGCAAAGTTTAGTAGGTTATATAATATATTACATTTCAATAGTATTAAATTTAAATAATTATTATTTAAGAGTAATATTATTTAAAGTTTAATTTAACCTTTAAATATATACATGTGTTTTTATTTTAAATTGAAGTAAATGGTGTATAAAAATTATTAATTGCGTCAGTATTTAGTAACAACCATGATATTATTGACCAACAAAATATAGTCAGTAAGTTCTCAACTATCATCTAAACAAATAATTTTTATACTAATTTATGTTTCTCTGTATATTTGACAAAGAGACAATATTCTTCACTCCATTCTCCAAAATGATATCAATTCGGACAGAATTCGTTGATTTAAACATTTGTAGAAGAACAATCGAAAGTAAGATTTAGATTATTTACATCCTTATACATATTCCACTGATTTGTTTAAGCTCAATTGATAGCTGTTTATTATTTATTTGTTTACTATATGTTCGTTACGATACTTTATGTTATATTTTTTCTTTATTTTACCAACTACCTACATAAAAGTATAATATTTTAAATAATATTTAATGATAATAATTATTGTAATAATGTAAATGCTGAGAGTAACTACTTAAGTTGGTAGATACGTTATCAGTTTTATTGCTTGTATAATTTTAAATTTTTTTTTAACAATTTTTAAGTGTTATCCCACATTTAGGAAAGAAAAGTACTTTTTAGAAAATGTAGCGTGAACGTAGCGTGATTTGGGACAAGAGGCGCGGGTTCAAATCCCGCTACGTCCAATTTTTATACGTTTTCTAAAAAGTGCTAAGAATACTTCTTTTATCGCATTAAGGCACGTAGTGTAGTGGGGTAATTCATCCTAGTGCAGTGGTAACTCTGGTAACCATTGACTTTAATAAAGGAATAACGTCACAGCAGTAATTTACTAGTATAACCGGCCGTATTTGAAACGTTATAACGCAAGCACATACATTGTCCTTACTAGAAATAAAAGTAATAAAATTTACATACATCATAAGAAATTCAAACCATGGACAATTAAAGAACACATTTAATGAAATTTTAAAATGATATAGTAAAATTAAAAATAAAATTTTAAACATTTTTAAAGTGTTAATCCACACTTAGGAAAAAAAAATACTTATTTAGAAAACGTATAAAAATTTGAAAGTAGCGGGACTCGAACCCGCGCCTCCTGGAAACCCACCAGGATCTGGTCCGTTTCCAGAAGGTGCGGGTACGAGTCCCGCTACTGTCAAATTTTTATACGTTTTCTAAATAAGTAAAAATAAAATTGTTAAATATGAACTATTTTTTAATTTACCTTCAACACTTGAAGAGCAGCAAGCCAAGCATATCAGAATCTGGAACAATATAATCATATTTTAATTGACAATAAATAGTTCGTCACGATGTAGATAGAGTGCTCCACTTAATGCATCTTTTAAAATTATTTTCAATTATATATTTTATATTATATACTAGTGATCGGCTTGCGGTTTCGTCTACGAAATCTACGTACCCACTAGAGACTCAATAGCGATTTCGCTTGCTTAAACTTATTTTTATATTGTAGCCTAAAATATTAGTAATAATATATATATATATATATATATATATATATATATATATATATATATATATATATATATATATATATATATATATATATATATATATATATATATATATATATATATATAATAAGTAATATATATACAATATTTGAAGAATTAAATTTGTAATTATTTTAAGTTCATAGTTATATATTTTGTGAAAGAAATGTTTGTTTATGATAATTAATAATAATAGTATATATAGTATAAGTGTTATGAAACTTGATGTTGCTTTATTTTTTGGCGGAAGTAGGGTAGCAGATAAATTGTTCTGTTTGTAACTATGAAATGTTTATATAATGATATCTTTTATGACGACCGCAATTTAAGGCATACATTACTATCTTTGTGTGGAATTATAAAAAACATTAAAATGTAATATATATTTTCATATATATTCTATTTGTTTGATTAAAAATATATTATATTTAATGTATTAATATAAAAGAATTTGGGTAAATAGAAAATATGTAATATGTACATATTACTTTTATTGCGCGTTTCGATTCAGATCATCTAAATATAACTAACTGTGCTACTTAACAAACGTCGCTAGGTAGCTACTACTTGCTATATTCGTATTTCAATCGATTTAAATGACAGTTATACTTTCAGACGACACTATCTTTATTATATATAATGGTATATATATGTATATCACATGCATATTTCATCAAATTGATGTATGTATAAAATTTGATATTTTGATCATTGACAATTGTTTTGTGTAATGTTTAATCAATTTTAATTATGTACACGAAAAGAATAGTTTTTTTACTAATAATTTTATTTGATTATAAAAGCAATAAATTTTATTATCGTTTCATTTGTCAAATTGGTCACGGCTTTCTGAGCTGTAAAGTTTGCCATGAATGCAATATTCTCACCATGACTCACACTCACACTCTTTATTAACGCTTTCTCCACTTGGAGATTCCCTATAATGCCGTCGTTTGTTTATCATTTTCTTACGATTTAATATATCGCTTATTTTCTTATCATTTGTCCTACTTGTTAATGTATAACTTTAAATAAAATATATAAAAGCAGGTTATAATCAATGACAATAAAAAATATTACATAGGGTTGCAAGAAGCCTAGACGAATGAGGTGAGCGACCGTCCTCAGGTCATCGTCGCGTATCCATCGGCAACGCACTGATTCATCTTGCACTTGTATTTTGTAATATTCACCCATTATTATGTAATAGTTTATTATAAATATAAACTAGAAAATATACATTATTAAACCACATATCCATATATGCAATCTTACAGGGATGTTAATATTTATCAAAAGATAATTAAATAGTAATACATCTTCTTCATCTATTGATCTATTGTTTAATAAATTTATTAAAAAAAAAACAAAGAAAAAAGTAAATAATTGTTAGGTTACTTGGAGATATTCATGTACCTACTACACTGTATACAATTTTAATACTAACATTAGTTTTGCTTAATGACTACACCAAGCGTTATACATTTTAATAGCATATACCGCTTGATTATAAAACATATAGGCATTTGAGAACTTAGTGTTAAGACATTTCGTTTTCACTTTCCGCCGAATTCTGGAGGCATTGCGTGTTGAGTGACGGAACTCAACGCCATGCTTTGTCTTGTTATCAGAGAAATGAAAATATTAAATATTTCTTCTAGAGTGGGAATCGAACTCATAACCTGTTGCGCAATCACACACTTGTGCCCCAGCGCTACGACTGGCCTCATGAAAATTGTGACATTAATATAATGTTATTGTACTAATATTATGTAATGCGGCTGAAAGGCTAGACTTCAACCCAAGATCCCAGGGCCCCCAGACCTACGTCATTTTAGCAAAGCTGAAATTTTGAGGACTATTGGTCTAACATGTACCTACTCAAGACAGTATGTATACTCTCCAACTTGAAAGTTGGGCCTTTTCAGAGGTAGCGCCAAATAATGGTATATCTCCGTCTGGGAGGATGATTGAGCCATCGAATTCGTCTGGGTGCTTCTAAGGGGTCTTGAAATAGTCCGTAAATAATATATGTAAAATTATAGCTTGCTATTATAACGTAGTTTGCCCCAATTTTGAGCAACCTTTGGGACGTCTGGCCGGAATCAAGGACCACCTAAAGAGTTTTTTACATTATTCTTAAAAATATATTTAAATACAAGCGTTTATACTTCAACGTAGGTGAACGTGTACATTAAGTCAGCGCTACCTCTGAATGGGCCCCACTTCTAAGTTAGTACGCATACAATCTAAACTGCATATTAGACTATTTATTCTCAAAATGTTAGCTTTGCTAAAATAACGTAGGTCTGGGGGCCTTGGGATCTTAGTCTAACAGTTCGATCTATTTGTCTCTATTCTAGTGCTGTTCGTGACGTTATTTAGTAGTTAACGGATTAGACAATATTGGGTGACGCATGGAATTTTCCCAATTCTGGGAGTGTTTTATTATATTAGAATGTATATTTTTTAAACCTCACACTGTATCCCGCCGGGTAAGCAGAGGGAACCTGATGATAGGACACTCCGTTCCTCACTTTTCAATTTTATCGAAGCAATATTATTGCGTGTTGAGTGACAGAATTCAAGTCGACTGAGAAAATAATAAAAATAAATAAAGCGAAATACAATTGAAATCCACGTGTCCTATTCCGATGCGAATTTCGGCCAACCAGCTGCGCAATAGACGATATGAGGTCATCGGCTTGTGCATTGAACCGATAACGAGTTTCTTTGACCCTTATTACTGAATGCATATACATTTAATAAATATTAGAATAATATTAGAAGACAGAAAAAGAAAAAGCATAATCATGTAAATTATAAATCGACCAGGGTTTTAAAGGTAAAAGTGAAAAATTTGGAAATTAGATAAATTCAGCTTAGTCATCTAAAATTTGGTACTAACTACATATTCTTATCGTCAATATAGCGTTTGTTCTGTTTCATACTCACTCTTTATCGTCAGTTAAGTATATGCATTGTAATATGCACCTTATAACGGGGTTGTTTGGCTTCGTATTTATGAACGCGAGATTCCCATTGTTCTCTATAGAAAGTGCAGCTCATGAACTCCGATCACGACAAGCATTCTAATTACTCGACCACTTTCAAAATGAATCTCGTTTGTGTCTTAATATGAAAAAGGAATAATATTTTTTTTTAGCTTCTTGCTTTATCCTAGCGATGACTAGTCAATGAGTATTGAGGAGTATAGAGTCCTTATTGATCGTGTTTAGAAGAATAGACAAGAGTCCATTTGAAACACACGATTTTTTTCAATATTTATATCTGTTTATAAAATATTATTTAAGATATGCTCATGAAAGCTCTATATAAACGTGCCATTTCTGTATAAACACTTTTCCATATAAAGTAATCATAAAAAAACTGGTACTTAATACGGAAGTTAAAAATAGAAACAAAACGTGTTATAAGTTTTTGATGACATCATAACTATATTTATGATCATTTAATTGTTATTTATATATTGTCATGACTTTATTGTATAGATGAATCTTAATATAATATATACAAGGGTGTGACACTGACTGACTGACCGCAGCTACAAACAAAGCGCATCCATTACGGTAGTGCTAAGGATTGTTTCACTATCACAAGTACAAGCCTTATAAGCTGAGCTGCTAAAAAAATATTTTAGGAGTTATTTTCATCAGAACTCAAATATGGAGATATTAATTGAAAATAACCATGGAAGATAACAAATTTGTCAAAAATAGTACTTTCTGAAGATATTATATACAATCAAATTTGTACGTAAGCTCTCGATACGATATTTTTATATAATAATCTCTCATTTAGCATTTCCAGTGTGGGGTTTTATCAAGGTAAAGTAATCACCTGGGGTGTGACGCTTGTGCGCACCCGAACAAACGCCAACAACCTTGCAAGGTCGGCCGCCTGATATTAGAAAATAATCTTGTTGTTTGTTATATTAGGTTCTTATTAGATAAGTATAATTACCTTTTTTTCTATTTACATAGCTTTAATATTGACAGGAATTTAGAATAGGTTATACATTTTAAATTTTACTTTACGATGAAATGTTTATTATCAAATTTTAGTACATACTTAATTTACTTAAGAGTTACTTAAGTATTTTGTTAAGTTTTAAAAATTATAAGATACTAAAATAAAAAGATTTATTATTATTATTTATAATATTACCACTAGTAGTATTAAATATATTTATGTAATATTTTTTAACGGATTCTCTTATTAATACACAATATTGTGTTAATATTACTTTGCAAATTAATCGAGTTCAACGCAGAATGCTTCTTGTTTTAACAAAGAAGTGGCAAAACAAACAGTAGGTACGCGACAGTTGAACATTGCTGCGGATCTGTCCTTGTCCAATCTATTGTGTTACTTCCAATATAAATGCTGAATGGCAACGGCTGTCGGCTCCCTGTCAGATACATAAACTATAATAAATGATATCTTGAACAACTGTAAAATAATTTTTAATACAGTAATAATAGTGATGTGTTTTGTAATAATAATTATCCACATAACGCGCCATGCGCATAACTCCGTAACAAAACACATCACTTTATGCAAAAATGATTTATTGTTCATACTTCCGACACATACGAAGTCATGCTTGTGTCAGTTAACTTTTGCTATTAAAATAAATAATTCAGCTTCACGCTATATCCCGCAAACAGCAGGGTAGGCAGAGGGTACCTAGTGTTAAGTTAAACACTCCGTTCCCCAATTTCTGCCAAATTCTGGAGGCATTGCGTGTTGAGTGGCAGAAGTCAACGCCGCGCTTTGCCTCGACACAAGAGCGAAGAAATGGAAATATTAATTTAAGTAAATATTTTATCTCCTCGAGTGGGGATCGAACCCACAACCAGTAGGTTTTACAGTCACATTTTGTGTCCTTGTGCCACAACAGCCTTCAGATCTCACCTCGCCTGGACTTTTGCTATTAAAGTAATATTTAAAAATTGAATGGAAACTATGTAATATGCACGTGGATGCACATAATTACCAATAAATAATGTTTTAATGGAAAATATCCTCCTATAATAAATATCCTAGTCAAATTATTAAATGTACAGTGTAGATAACATCTTTGTATACGTATAGTAATATTTTATTAAAAAAATATATAAATATATGAATTAGTTATTGGCAGCGCAACAATACATATGCATTTTTTGCAAAACTATGCAGTGTAAACTATACATTTAACTACTTTTATAAATATTTGTCGACCGATAATGATTTATACAACGATTCGAATAATATTCTTTTTATTCACCTAGCAACAATTAAAAGACATAACATAAAATATTTTGAAGTGCATTTCGAATAATACATTTACATATGAAAGTAGCTCATAAGTTTTATATAATTAAATAAAATAGAATCTAGCTACCTCTCACCGAATGAACTATTATGACGAGAGTATGGCAGGTACATGCTCCGCCGAGCTGCGGCCGCAGTTCTTGCGCAAACACTTGCGTCACTAAATACAGAGTGCGCTCTCCTAAGACGTAGGTATTTAAAGTTCCTTTTGGAAAATCAAATCCTGTTCTCATAATCACATATGTGTACATATTGGTACTAACGGCAATAAATCATAACATTAATTCACCTCTTCCATATCCTATATGGTTTTAATGTATGCTACAATAATGTACTGATAAGATTAAGAATGCAGATTTAGTGGGGTGAGCGGATTTTTTTCATAACTTTTTTAGCTCTAATATTTCTAATAAATAAGAAAATAAAAAAATGAAGAGGATAAATTATATTAATCTTCTTTGTTCAGATGAAACTAATAAAGCGAATACTTATCTGTTGTTAATTTGTATATACTAAAATCGGAATAAGGTCAAAAACGATAACTGCGATGCGAAGGCAAGACTATGGCATTGACACACGTGACGTTGTCACTATCCCGTTGCAAAATCAACGAGGCCGCCGTTTTCAAATACATATTATTTGTTTAAATAATCTGAAAACACATATCTATGCTGCGATACAGTTCATTAAAGGAAAATTAAACGCAAAAACAAAAAATTAAACGCAAAGATCTAATTTTAGTTACTTTTTTATTAGCTAGGTAGGCAGAGGGAACCTAGTGTTAAGACACTCCGTTCCCCACTTTCTGCCAAATTATGGAGGCATAGCGTGTTGAGTGGCAGAACTCAACGCCGCGCTTTGTCTCGACACCAGAGCGACGAAATGGAAATATAAATTTAGATAAATATTTCATTTCCTCGAGTGGGGATCGAACCCACAACCAATCGCTTTTACAGTCACACTTCGTGCCCTTGCGCCATCATGGTCTCAAATTTTAGTTACTTACTTATATAAATATACAATAGCTGACATTAAACTAATTAATTCGGTACGTTTAATACGTCGTTGTATTTATATAGTAGGTACTACTAGTTTTGATCTGCGTAGTCAAACTGAAAAATTATATGAAACATGACACACTAAGTGCCTGAGGTAACTATTATCGCAGGTGCAGATAGTTACATCAAAAGTCCAATTTTAAATGTTTTATGTATCAAAGTAGTGGGTAGTTTAGGTTTTCGAATAGTTCTAAAAAAAACATGGCTTCGACTAACGACGAAAACGCCACGTAATTCTGATATAGCGTACATTACAGATTACGCTTGTGTAAACAGTTGTGACGAGCTATGTTTGTTTAAAAATCCTCAAGATTATCGTCGAGACTGCGCCACATTATATGATACCGCGGCTAACTACCAGAACCATTTAACTGAGGACGCGCTGGTGATATGCGCAAAGTGAATAAGTGAATTAATAAAAATTAGGTCTGACCAACTGGGTCAAGATTACTTTGTGCGTGTAAACAACGAAGAATCGTTAATTATATTTTGCTATAATGTCTTGGTTACATCCGGTTATTGATTTTTGCTGACTATAGTGTATTAGTCAGCGTCTTGCGTAAATGACTTTTTTAAAATTTTGTATGAAGCATAGCAAAAAAAAGCAAGCATATGCTTGGTTTTTTTTTGCTTGGTTAATGGCATTGGTTAATGGTTTTTAAATTTATTAATTATTTTATAATATGGACTCCTTAGTATTTATAATAAGCAACATGAGATTTAAATGTAACAGATTTATAAAATAAACTAAATGTATGTATGTATTTATACTCTAACTCTCTCTCGTTTATACGTGGTAAAACTCATTGTCGCGTTTTGACAATACAAGATTGGGATCAGCAGCGTTGGTACTTGCATCCGCATGCATTATATTTTAATACAACGATTGTATAACAGTTGAACCGTGAGTATCATATATAAATAAAGAACCGCGTGTCATATAATATATAATTAAAATTGTATAAATTAAAAAGTAAGAAATAAACGAAAACTGAAAAGTGTATATACATGTGGAAGCGTCAGTGCTTCTTTTACGGAATCAACATATAGGGTATATATTTTAAAGTCATACCTAAAAGAATTCATCAAGATACCTCAACAGTTTAGACGTAGGATTTTTTTATATATAATCAAATATATCTCCCTAAGCTGGTCCCTTATTGGAACATCAAGTATATTTAACAAATGATAAGATACAGATCCGCGTTGTCGTGCGGCCACTGATGCGGAAGCGTAAACTGACCCACTCTACTCTTCCACTTAGCTGATGTAAATGTTAATTATGTTCCTTCAACAGAATTATATTTAACATGCAATTGATTTTGTAATTTTATAAGAAACCGGATCATCTTCTTAGCTTTATCTATAAGTTATAGCTTCATATAATACATATTTATGATTTTCACATAATCTGACAAAAACTAGCTTTAAAATTTAAAAGCTTGATGTTGTAAGCGTTAAAAACATACAACTCATTGGTTGTTTTTAATAAGTACAATTTTAATGCTAAAAAAAGATATACATTTTTTTTTTACTTTTTTATCACAGGTACTAACATTATAATCCTATGAATTAGATATTTACATGAACTTTAAATGTTAGTAATGGTATTGTGTTTGCTATTATACAGTGTTTATTATCACTAAATTATCTGTCTTCAGTTACTTTTGCCTTTACATTTACTCACTGCAGATTTTTTTCATCTTAGATCAACCGAAGCATCCTATGAAATTTGATTCCCTTGATAGTGTCGAAATACGCGTTTTTTGCCATATAAAGGGCCATATTTTATTTTAAGTAAATGTAGAAATTTTTTTTTCAGCAAATCATGGGGCCGCTTGAAGATTTGAGTATATGATTTGAATTTGACCTCGATATCTCCAAACGTTTCTGAGATAAAGGCTCTTGACAGACAGACAGACAGACCCATTTACAGACCTACTTTCCTAGACAGACTTATTTTCCTTAAAAAGTATGGAACCCTAAAAATCACTATATTGTTGACTATCCTATTAATAAATATGTAGTGGTATATAAACAGTGTGCAGATTTGTGGTTACTGTATTAGAGTATGGTGGATGACTTGTGGCCACCCTGATGTTAACTGTATATGGCTGGGTAGATTCCATTAAAGGATTTTTGGTACTTTTAATTACTTTCTTCTGAGTGAACAAAGTGCAAAAGTTCAGAAAGCCTAACTTCAGGGCAGCCATAACTTGTAAACCATACCATTTAACACACAGTACCATCTTTTTTGAATATAGTGATCAAATTAGCTGAGATCAATCAAACAGCTTACATAACTACTTAAGTGAGCAGTACAGTATACTTATACAAAACTCTCATACATAGAGTGGATTTGCTTATGTATAAAGCTAATCAACATTTTTTTCATTGAGTAAATAAAATTGCAGTTTTAGTTGTATCCCGCATGTAGCAGGCAAGGCATAGGAATTACATGTTGAGTGGCAGAACTTAACAACGCGCTTTGCCTTGACACCGGAGGGAAGAAATAGAAGTATAAATTTAAATAAATATTTCATCTATTCGGGTGGGGATTGCATCCACAACACATCAGTTTTACAGTCACACTTTATGCCTCTGTACCGCTACTGGCCTCTTATACACAATACTTCTTATAGTGTTTTGGCAATACAATTATAAATATTTACTTACTTTACATACTCAAAAATCTTTATAATAATACTAGTGTCTGAATAAATAATAGCTTTTAAATTTAATATTATTATTTATTTTATTTCCTGTTATATATATTTATATTATATTCTAATCTCTGTGGTCTAGCACATAGTGAGGGTGTACTTACTATTGTATGTAATATGTGGGATCCAATTATATCTTTAAACTATTCATAAACTCAATGAAATATATAAACAAAATTTAGTTAGATTTATATATTTAAGATAAAAGGAACAACTTTTGACCATGATAATATATTATGAACTGTTAACAAACAGGAAATATCATTATGTATTTGTATTATTCTATTCATACCCATGTTGTAAAGATAGTTAGTTAGCACAAAAGTCTACATATTTGTTTTATGTTTATGTTTTATATTTGTTTTTGTAACTTTAATTAATGTAATTAATGTAACTAGAGATTTTATATGTTTTATTTGACTAATAATAATTTTCAATAAATGTTGATATATTTAAGCATAGATCATTATATAGATTAATATGAAATAATATTCAAAGCATGTAAAATCTATTAAAGTTTATTATAAAAATATTCAAACTTCATAATTATTTCAATGTTTTCCAGCATTCATGTTGCTGCTATGTTAGTAATTAGCACATGTACTAAAATGGCACTAGTTCTGCTAGAGTGAATGGTCACCATATGCAATATGCCAATTTAGAGAGCTGCAACGACCTTAACTTTAATACAATTTATATATACTAAGAACAGCATTTAGATACTTTCTAAAATGCTTAAATAGGGTACCTATATAATTTAAGGTAAACTAAAGTAATTATGTTATAAATCGTAATAAAATATAATTGCATAATAAAAAACTACAATACGACACGACAATAGATTTAAATATTTATTATTTTATTGATGACAAAGGAAACTCGAAAAGTCGAAACTTTGTGTGCAGTCTCCTATGGTGCGATAATTTTGACATTTATAGGACAGTGAGTGCTGCATCAATTGTATAATCGTAATTCGTAAGTGGCGTCAGAAATATCATCCATATTTTTATTTTACATGCATAACATAACCAAATTATAAAAAAATATTTCCGAATGTAACAAATCGAACATATTTATACCATAAATCTATAAAATTTCATGTGACATTTAACTCTTTAAGTAATCGATATTAATTAAGTAAAATATCTACACTTGTGTTATATATCATACTTACAATAATTGTTGTATAGGTGGAATCTCTCCTGTAAAATGCGCACGGATGAGAAAACCAAATCTCTTTGTGAAAGGTAAAACGGCACAAAAATTTTAATGGCACTCAAAACAATAACTGGTAGTCTATATTTGAAACGGAAATCATAAAAATATGTGTAAAGATACTCTTTCCTTATTGTTTTATACAAAATTTGTCAACAAAATTAAAATTTTGATAGAACCAACACCACATATCACAAATTAAAATCTCACTGACTGGTCGACTTTTCTTTAGTCTCTGGTAAAGAACAAGTGTGAAGTTAGCAGCAAGTTCAAAGCAAAACAATCTTTGAACAGCTGTTTGAAATCAGACTTGAGCGACCTCTGCTACGAAGTATTTGGCTGTAATCTTTTAATCACTAATAGATGGCGCTTATTTTTTGTAAGAGCCATCTAGCGAGAAATATTGTAAGTATTTTAGAAATATTCTGTGCGTTTAAGAATCTTAAGTTAAATTTATTATTATCCAGAAGATGGCGTACATTTTTTTATTTAGTTGATAGAATACACAACAAAAATAACAATTGATAAAACGAAAAATATTTTTTATTAGTTAGATATTTTAAAAATGTAAGTTAAATGTTAATTGTTCTTGAATATGCGTTATATTTATAATATAAAATTTGTCAATAAAATTAAATAAAATAAAAAGGCAAATTTGCAAATCTCTCTTAGATTTGGACACGAAATTTGATTAGCGATAGGTTTTCACAAAATTTGTAATAATAATCAAAAAAATAAAGTTACTTTAAAGTTAAACACATATTATTAAATATGTCCCTTACATAAAAGCGTGAATTTCGGTGCCAATATACCACAAATCTCAAAAACTCAATCGATTTTGAAGAGGGTTGGCCTGTTCAGTAACTATATTTAAATCAAAAAGGTAATCTTGACACTTGACTTTTAGCTTTCGTGAAATTTGTGGAGACGTACGATGTGTAAAATACTATGATACTCAAATATTATTCAATAAACAACTACAATATATCTCTACACAGAAAGTTCGTATGTGATATTGTTGGTACTTTATATCAAACAGATAATCGACCCTTTGAGAAATAATAATTATGTATTTTAAACAACACTATTATTTATTAACTTAATATTATTTAAGTGCATTTATGAAAAATTAATTGGTTTATTCACTAAATAAAGTATTCACTAAATAAAATGTAATTTAAATCGTTAGGAATTTTATTTGTTTTTTTTTTCAAATAGACAACATTTTTTGGTCATTTCGACTGGTATTTGTGCGCGGTAAACGTAAATATAAATTTCAAGTTAAAAAATAGCATATAATAGCTCCAAAACTTCTTTTATTTTTCAGTGACAGTTCCATAAAAATCGGTTTAGCAGTTCCAGATATTAGCTGTGGCAAACTGAAAGATAGACTTAGTATCTTGTGAATACTTAACTATATGAACTCGAAAATACATAGTACTATTGATATCACAGAAAGTTTATTCATATGTAGGTATAGAGTATAAATGGTTGACAAAGGGAACATAGTGTTAAGACACTCCGTTCCCCACTTTCCGCCGAATTTTTAAGGCATTGTGCGTTGAATAGAGGAGCTTAACGCCGCGCTTTGCTTTGTTATCATAGCATTTAAATATTAATAAATTATAACTAATTTCACTGAGAGGGGATCGAATTATATGTATATATGTATGTATTAACATATAAAACTAGCGTTTTGTGATTGACTCACTCCATTATCAAAAATCTAACCCACTTCTAGGTCTAACTTAGTGCCATAAGATATTTGGTGCTAAGATGTACTAGTGTTATTGTAAGTGTGTGATTACTTTTGCATTTAACTTGGCTCTCACTTCACATTTATGTTTCTGATGGGCCTCTATTTACTTACTCCAAAAAACAACAGCGATACATGAGGAGCAAATAGCGAAATACAAATATTTCATAAAAATATTTCTTTTATAAAAAGTAAACAACAATTACATTTTCTGTTAAATAAATAGTAAAAATAACAAGAAAAATATTATGCCAAAATGAACGCCGCCATAGTTCAGTTGAGAAGTGAACGAGATGGTTGTGGGTTCGATTTCTACGGGGAAAGTAGAGGATAAAGCGTGTAAGCACTAGACATAATTCCAAATATCCAGTTAAAGGTCATATTATGGAAGTTAAAAGACTATTTTGGTCTTTACTTGAAGGTACCTCTCTAGTGACTCTACCTAAATACCAACAATTTTCATTAGCATTAAATCATTTAAAATAGCTAACCGCTAATGTACTGATATTTTAAGGTTTTTATGCCTAAAATGAAAAGTAATAAGTAAAGATAATAAATGCTATTATTCACTTATTTAATATTACATATTTTATACATTTTTATTTTTTTAATACAATATTTTTTAATTCTTGCTACGTTAACAACGTTCTTTTAGGAAATAAATTTGGCATTCCAGCTTAATTTGTAACACAACGGCGTGAGTGTTGTCTTATTTGTAGTCTACAGTGGGTGCGGCGTTCGCAAGGCACAAACTGTAACAGCCTTATGTCACTTAGGCCACGCGATTTGACGTAATTAGAAGTTATATGACCATACTACACGAAACCACGTATTCGCGGCTCGTCTGCCCGTAACTTGAACAGGCTCATTGAAAAACTGTAAGTGATTGTTGTGTAAGGGATTTTCCTGACTATTTGCATTCTACGTATACGGTGTGATTATGAACGGTTTATGAACGAATTATAAACTTATTTACCGATCTGATGTACTGATATACTATCAATATTTGTTCAATCAGCTTCACGCTATATACCAGGCAAAGGGAGCCTAGACATGTTAAGACACTCCGTACCCCACTTTCTGCCGAGGCTTTGCGTGTTGAGTGGCGGAACTCAACGCCGGGCTTTTCTGTCTTGGTGCCAGAACGATGAAATTAAAATATTAACAAATAATAATTCATTCTTTCGAGTGGGGATGGAATCCATGCATCGCATTAGTTACAACCGTCACGACGGCCTCGAATGAATATATAATGAGAAATTAATAACAACTATATTATATATCTATAAGCAAATACATTTCTACATATTTAAAATAGCATCATAATATGCACATAGGTATGTAAAGAATTTCTCTCCCAGAGTCGCATATTTATGTTATTATAGTCGGTTAACCTTAGTGGGAATTGAATGAAACATTGTTGTGTTAAACTAAATGGTTCATAATATGGTAGAAATGGCGTGGTGCAGTGGCACAAGCGAGTAACTGTAAACATGACGGTTGTGGGTTCGATATTTACTCAGGAGAATGAATTATTATTTATTAATATTTTTATTTTATTTGTTCTGGTAACAAAACAAAAGCACGGCGTTGGGTTCCGCCACTCAATACGCAATGTTTCGAAAATTTTGCGGAAAGTGGAAAGCGGAGTGCCTTAACACTAGCTTCCCTCTGCCCCCGCTGTATGCCGGATAAAGTGTGAAGCTGAAAAAAAATAAACAAATAAAAAAAGGCAGTTCCTGAGATTACCGCGTTTAACCAAACAAACTCTTGAAATTTATAATATTAGTAAAGATAGTACAGATGTACTATGTATACTCATATTATCAATTTCAAGAGTAATCTATATAGTAATAAATTAAACACCTAAATAAATATAATAAAAATAATAACTTAAATAAAAATAATAAATATGAGGCCAGTCGTGGCGCAGGGGCACAAAGTGTGCCTGTAAATCGACTGGTTGTGAGTTCGATTCCCACTCGAGGAGATGAAATATTTATTTACATTTATATTTTTATTTCTTCTCTCTGGTGTCGAGGGGAAAGAGCGGCGTTGAGTTGCGCCACTCAATATGCATTGTCTTCAAAAATTGGCGGATAGTGGGGAACGGAGTGTCTTAACACTAGGTTCCCTCTGCTACCCTGCTGTGTGCGGGATACAGCGTGAAGCTGAAAAAAAAATATAAACACCTATATAGTAATATGTGTTTTGCTATGTAAGATATTCGTGAAGTAATGCTAAATGAATTATGGAATTACTATATTAATAGTAGCCATTTATTGCTGTAAATTGTGAGCCCTAATATAAAAAATGTTATATATATTTAATATACATACATATTTCCTAAGAACCATCGGCACATTTATCTTACTCTTACGCGTTAATGTTTGCTTGCTATTTAGAAATACTGCTGACATGAGGATTCATCTATTTGAACAATACAAATAATGTAGGAGGTCACCAAATAGTGACTAATATTTACTACAGAGTTTTAATTTCTATTAATGCCAATATTTTTTCTATAAAATAAATAGTTTTTATAGAGAATCTGAATATTAATATCACATTTACACAAATAGTATGAATAATAAATTGAATTATAAAGTTATTTTTTTTATAGATATATTAATGATGCGCCCGTTTGAACTACATAATTATTAAATTTATATTAATATTAATATTTTTATTATTTTCGTTTTCTAATAATAATATCATTATAAAAGTAGTAGCTAAAAATTTCGGCCAATTCAATAAAACAAAATGGTATAACTTTTTTATTTACAAAACCGATTAAAATAAAACAAGCACTAAATGTTTTTGATTTTTGATTTAAGCACTAAATGTCAACGGAATCTTGCCAAAATACAATTGTGAAACTACAATAATTAAATCGGTTAAGCCGTTACTATCAATAAAAATATAAATAATATTTTTTTTTTCTATTACATTATTAAATGCCACCACTAGCATTGTTTATGTGTCTTCTATGTACTGACCCAGATCCAATACGATTTTATTATAAGTATAGATTAATATACGTAATTTCAACGTCATAACATAACATTTTTTTTTTACTTATGGTTCACAGATTATCTAGTTCGTTTAAATTGTATTGTGTTTATTATAACTATAGTTTATACAAATATTTAAGATTTTAAAGATTTTGTCCAATAATAACATATTACAATGATAAGAATGATGAAAGGTGTTTAATGTTTCCGGTTTCCAACGGTTTAATAAAGGGATATAGAAAATGGCTTAATGTTTAGGTCAAAGCTTATTAATCAGTTTTGGTTTCGAATTACCAATTAAACCACTAAAGCTATCTCGTCACAGTTGGTAGTTGTCTGATGATTGGGATATTTTGGATTTCGTTAGGTACTACTTGGAAACATTATAAAAAAAATAGACAATATACTCAATATATTTTATTATGGTTGGCAGTTAATATTTGTCAAATTTGTACTACAATGTTTAATTATTTCTGAAAATTGTGAAAAAATAAATAATTAAATAAATACTTATTAATAAATTATGTTGTCATTCCATGTTGAATATAAGACACATATAGAAAAATCAAAAGAAAAGAACCCATTCAAATAGACAGATGTCTTGATAAAATAACTATTTATTAAAATGGAAAAAAAAATGGTAATGCTTTATCTTGTGCTTTTTACTTTCATACACAATATTGAAATACGATATCTCCGCTGAGAGGTCAAGGGCGTTTAAGGAAACCCTATAATAATAAAATCAATTTCCGACTGGCCGAATTAAGGTCGTCTGGTCCTCGTGTTAATTGCATTCAAACTTTGCAAAAAACTATCACGTCCAACTTAAATGAGCATCTGGTAATATTTAGTTGTAACTTTAGTTATGATGCGTATGCGTGGACTCGGTTCAACTACTTTTTCCATGAACTATGCGCAACGCCTAGCGTGCATCGACCACCTGCCCTACCACGTCGCATCACATTTACAATCTATAAAAGAATTCGATACCTCCTCATTGTCATCTGTGAGTTAGTGATCGCTGCAGTGCCGTGTTGTGTTCAAACAAAGCTACCAAGGTACCGCATCCTCTACCACACTTAGTATTCCAAACGTTAAATACTCGTACACTTTACGATTTGCGAGTGATATTACGCTCTAGGTTTTCAATGTTCTCTTCTTTTAGCTTATTGTACATTATTGAGGTGGATTTATATAGGTTTTAATAATAATAATAATAAAAAATTGGCATTTGGAATTAATAATAATAATAATAACTACTTGTCATTTAGATTTATATATTTTAGCATAATATTAAGTACAATGGCGGCCTTATCACTACTAGTGATTTCTTACAGGCCACCAGTAAGAAACAGTTGACTGTTATTAGGTATTATCGTTATAATTTCTGTTGTTAGTATACTTCACGACCTAATTAATATCTTTTAATGATTATAAAATATGTTGCTTTACTCTATAATCGAAATAAATGGAACATTTAAATAATAATTAGATTTGATTTTATATTTATGTATTTATATGTTTATTTTAGGCCAGTCGTGGCGCGGGGGCACAAGGTGTGACTGTAAAATCGACTGTGTGTGGGTTCAATCCCCGCCCGAGAATATAAAATATTTACTTAAGCTTATTTTCATTTCTTCCCTTTGGAGTCGACGCAAATGCACGGCGTTGAGTTCCGCCACTCAACACGCAATGCCTCTTATATTCGGCGAAAGTGGTAGAGTGTCTTAAAACGAAGTTTCCTTTGCCTACCCTGCTGTGTGCGGGATACAGTGTGAAGATTAAAAAAAAATCATTTTAAGCATAAATAGGTGTATAATTAATTGTAAATCTACAATGGAAGTATTTCTATAGATAGCGAAGTACCTACTCGGTTTATTTGTACGTTCTGTGCTCTTTAGTCAAAGAGATGTTTAAAGGAAAACCAAATAGAAATGTCTCCACTTTCAAGGAAATGTTTCCTGGAAAACGGTCGCTTCACCCTTTAGAAACGCCGCGGCGTATCGAAATATGTTCGCTTTCCTCCTTCAAATCGAAATAGTATTAATCAAGACTTCACTAGCACATGTATCTATAGTGTTGACATAAATAAAAATTCGTGATATATTTTAAAAATAAATTAATAATCATTGCGTTGTGTAAGTCTAAAATAAATAAATCTAAATTAAATTTATGAAAAAATACAAATAAATATCTATAAAGCTTCGTCGTTTAGCGTCGTTTGCACAGTAAACTTAAAAAGTAAGATTTTATTATCTGTATTGAAATGGTGACAAGGCTAACTGTCTATTCTGAATGACATATAAATAGTGTAGGTAGCTCATATTTGTTTTGTTACTCTACTTAGAGCCTTGGAGGTTACGCACAGTAAATAACCTTCGACGCATTGAGTGATTGTCATATATTACGCGAGACTTATAAGCTTCATTTGTATGAATTACGTTAAATAACAGAAGTTTGGGAATAAAGAAATAAATTGGGAATAATGTTTATTCATAGAATAATTGAAATTTTTTTTAGCTGTTAGTCGTTTTAATTAATATGTCAGGTTACTTAAATGGAAGTATCTAAATTTATATTGATATATATATTATGAATAAATTATAATAGGCATACATAAAACTTTGGGCCTTGTCCATCGGCCTGAATAGTTCCAAATATTAAACTTATATTAAATTACACATATTTTACAATAATAGAATTAAATAGTTCCGTCTCTATACAGTATTGATTTACGGCATTTCATGGAAAATAAATTTGTTCGTTCAGTCGTGTGCATCCTCATATATAAGTATACAATTTGTAAACCTGTCTGCTCCATATTAAATCATCCCTGGCGCCTTGCTGTTACGTACCTACGAATATTTTGTATTCAACACATATTCTACATTTGAATTTCTTACACATTAGTACTGATTTTTGAGACGTAGATGGAATTTAAAAAAATATATATTTGTCAAGTATATTTAAAATATATATTTTTTCAAATATTTTTTAATACACAACCAAGTGTTTAATAATGATCTTTTAAGATTAAATTGAATACTAATCTGTAGTTGGTTTTTTAGGAAAATAATATGCAGTCCTCAACAATCATCGTTCTGGCTTGTCTCGTAGCCGTTGTTGCAGCGAGCGTGCATTATGAGTACCCAGAAAATACGCAAGACGTACAAAATATCCACGAGTCACTGCACGAAACACCAGTGCACGAAAGAGGCGCAAGAACGAAAAGAGGACTGCTACTTCTGAAGAAGAAACTTATCCTTGGTAAGTTGTTTGATTTGATTTGACTAGATATATCTATCGTATGATACTCCATTCCATAGCAATCTATTTCAATGAATAGAAAGAGCCCATTTTAGAAACATTGCGTATTGATTAGCAGAACTTAACTCCGCGCTTTGTCTAAGGAGAGACGATGAAAGGATTTTTTATACAAAAATACTGGAGTCGGCATCATAAAACTATGACTGTCGTACAATCATATATCGGTAAAAATTGTATCGGTAAATATCGATAAATACATGTACAATATTGTTATTTGAGCTTGTTTGTTATGTTACGAAAGATAGCTTATGTGTCAAAGGATAACTAGTTTCAGTGAATATAATTTTATGACTTTCATTAACCAGGTAAAATAAACTGACTCATTGCTTGCTGCATTGCTAACTGAGCTCATTACTTTTTTTAAGGATCTGTCTAGTTGGAGAGAATGTTTTATATAGAACAAGATTATAATAAATATTATCGAATTCACAACCTGTCACGTTTATCTGCCACACTCTGGGTCCCTGCGCCACGATTGGCCTCAAGTACCAACAAATTAAATACCAAAAATGTTTATTTAATAGAATATAGTGGAAATCCGAGTATTTTGTCGGTTTTGTAATTGAACAATTTTAGACTAGTGATTTTAAATTACATTTCCTATTATTAATAAGAAGTTTATTTAAAAAAAAAATCTTTTCACAGTATACTGGATTCACTAAAGAATATACATTTATATTATGTATCTATAATTGATAAGGTATTCTTTATAGATCAAGACTGGTTGTGCCTATTGTGATAAATTTGAAATTTTACCTTACCGTAAACACATATTTTGCGTTTTATTAAGCAAATAAATATAAATATTTATATTTATATCACACACACATGAAATATTATTTATTTTTTTAATTTTACAGGAGCTTTAGGTTTGAAGGCAGTGAAAGTAGGTGCTGTAGGTGCCGGAGTAGTGGGCGCTATAGCACTCAAGAAAAAACAGTCAGTACCTCCGAAAGTCGTTATTGAAACTGATCCCGGGTAAAGGCTAACATATTAACCAATATATTTATTTATGTCATTTAATCATTATACTAAAAAAATTTAACAACTTAATTAATTCCTATTATTTATATATTACTATAATGTTTTATATTTACTTTTATAATTGCATATTATTATTTGTAGCATTTATTTATTATATTGCGCTTATTTATTTAAATTTTTGGCTTTACATTACAGTCATGCACCAAAATACGTCCAAGTTGAGAGGTGAGCATATATTTTTTTTTCTTTAAGTCAATTAGAACAGAATTTCGAAAGCATGTTATCGATTTGTCCTCCACGGAATAGAAATCATAACCTTCGTCTGTAATTTTGAAATACATCTTATAATTTACATAAAGTTTATCCATAAACCATGGGCTACATGGATGTCGTATATTGCCTAATTATAACCGTCATTTACATAATCAGACATTAAAGGTCAAATAGATATTGTAAAAAAATATTTAGTCATTGTGTCTTGGGTTACCAATAGAAATGTATAGAAAATTAACAGATCTTTTCAATGATTATCTAAAGATAATTAATGAGCGACCATGACATTATGCAAATGATTCTATGTTGGACATAGCGTTATTACTTCGCGATTTTTACAACAACCACTTAAATTTTTAAAAATATGATTCGATAAGTATGTATGTGGTAAAAGTCACGCCTGTTAGAAGACGTGCAAAGGGTTCCTGTCTCTAAATTCTAATTATAATATTGTTGTTACATTTTTTATTGCCCTTAGAAGATTTTGCAAACCTTCGCCACAATTTTTTTCATCAGTTATTTTCTGTTCTTTATAAATATAAATTATTAAGCTTAAATCGTATAATTTATACTAAATATTATTGTGGTAGTTGTTTTTATTTTATTTTATTCTTTTTTTTCCGGTTGTTTTTCCCGTTCTTTAATTCAATTTCTCATTTATTAAAATTTATAATAATGTAATTAATGTTATACTACAAAATTCGTTTTTCATAAAAGGTTCTGGATTGTAGCAATATCTATCATTTGTATCTTAAAAATATTCTTTACATCAACGCGGAACTTAACGTTGCCTCTGTTTGTGCCCTTATTACGGCTAGGAACCTAAAATAATTCAATCACCCAAGGTGGAATCGAACCTACGACGCCGTTTTCAACCTTTTGCTGGGCCGTCGCGTTGCTCCATAACTGTCTCTTAAGTTTCGCCTGTATATTTGTGTGGAAATATAATATTTTCTGATCACAAATAAAACTCTTTATTTCGTAAATAAAATAAAATAGAGTTTGTCATTTAGAGTATGAGTCATTTTTGTAGCTGTTTATTTATGCGGCAAGTTTTACAAACCGAATTATGTAATATCATCGTAAATATTTTTTAAATCGTATTATAATGTCTCAGTGTCGGTAAAACCCGAATTTGATGGGTTTGAAGGAATGCGGATCCCATGTTCACGTGTAAAATGTAACGTTATCAGTTTATTATAATTTCTAAAAAAAATATTGGAACCTCATGGAGATTAATTTAAATATATTTTATTTTATTACAGCTGGTCCGGTTGAGGCGCTAAAGATTTCTGTTTAAGCATCCTGTGCGTTAAGAAATCAAGAAAGCATCGTTAAGTAATATTAGAAATAGTTAAAAGCTGAAGCCAATGGGTATTTTTTAATATGAACTAGATAATAAGAGTAAATACAGGCTATTAAGTGACATCAATTATAAAATTCAAAGGACAACATTGCCACTTCGAAAAAAAACGGAATATACTCTACGTCATTATTATTAAAAATATTACACTCATGTCAGTTACGAACCTCTGGTGATAACATTGAAAAACAAGTAAAAAATGTAATAAATAGTCTGTAAATTGCCATAAATACAAATCTTAATACTTAAAAGTCAGATAAACCGCAACTGATTTGTTTTATACAATAATAAATATGTACATAACATAAATATCACTTTATAGAACATGTATTGTAATGAAAATTGAGTAAAAGACCTTAAAATCAATTCTAGGTTCAGTACTAACTATATAAATGAGGTCAGAATTTGTTTTATATTTGTTCAACAACTTGTAAAAACCGATGGTCATATTAATATAATACCGGCGTTAATGTTTGTGTTTGTTATAATATTTATAACAAAATCGAATAATATAAGCTAGTGTGTATTGTTGCTTTTTGAATATATTTTTTTAAAAAAATATTTGTTTTTTTCTAAACCACTTATTAATTATTCACTTTAAATAGAAATAATGGAATAAGATAAGAACAATCTAAAGTGCACTCCACCACCATTCGGCGGTAACTGGGAAAGGCAGTGTCTTTTCACTACGTTCCCTTTGTCTACCCTACTGAGCGCAGGATAAAGATAAGCTAAAAAAATTATAATATTTTTAAATATAAAAAAACAGGTTTGCATAAATTGTAAAACATGTTAAATTTACTCATAAATTTACAAGCGTCAGGATTTCTTCTTTTAATAAGTTATTATAATATAATGAAAATAATAAAAAAAATCGTAAGAAAATATATTTTTAAATATTTAAAAAAGAATTTATCCGTCTCAACGTCGGTATTCTTGGATAGAATTTTTTTTGTGTGCTATAATTTGGCCCGTTCATTTGGTACTCATATATATAGGACTTCGTGAGAAATACGTTGTCTGCCACTATGAGATGTTCTCCATGTTGAGTTCACAAGGACATAGTAGAATTTCCCATAGATTTTTATTATGCATTTATCATCCACACCCTACGTTTATATACAATTTTAGCTTATTATAAAATAATAAATTATAAAATAAGTTACGTTTTTATTTTCTTGCATAAGTGAGTCCAATATAGTAAGTAGCTCCTAAACAAGGACATTGTAAAGTACAATATTAATTTTGGCAAGTACCTACATATTTTTATTGTATCCCGTATAAAACAGGGTATATATAGGGAACCTGGGAACATAGTATTAGGACACTCCATTATCCATATAGTATCTTGGAATAAAATATTTTTCACGTCCATATAGTTTTTATTATAATTATATAATATTATGTAATTATTTAATTCTCTATTTTATTCTTAAAATTTTATACATACGAAACAAATATTCTCTGCTGCTTTGTGCGGAATAGGAATAAAGTCTCTGTAATATGAAAATATTATAATTATATTGATTAGAAAAATGATATTAGCAACTGTTCGTGCTTAATTTCACATTCGTGACTTCTAACTACCAATACACAGACGTTGCACATTGTGCAATGAGGGAGGGAAATTTTCTTGTTTTACGTAATGTTTGTGGATTTAAATTTAATTTGGAATATTTATTACTGAGAAAGATATTTTTTAACACACACAGTCGGTTCCATTCGGTTCCATTACCTGAAGCCTGTGTTCTGAAAATAGAAAATATACACCGTAAATAGAAAATTTTTACTCTGTGAAATGCGAGACATGCCTTATAACTTTAGAAAAACTGGACAATCACAAGTTGGTGTCGCCCACCAAGAGCTCCCTACAAATCTTGAAGCTTTTTCTGAAATTTAAGCTTAGTTTAGCTTAGAGCCCTTTCAGTTAATATATTACTTAAAATAGCGGCTTTAATACCAAATTTTTAAGGATATATATATATTTTTAGAATTTAGCCACAAATGTATAGTTTTTTTTGAACTAGTACTATCTGTAGATGCTAGCTACTAAATTTCATAACTCTAGGTCAATCAGAGGTATTAATTTAGACTACCTTTGTGGTGTCGAAATGCGTTTTAGTGATTTTTTTTAAAGTAAATGTAGAAATACATTTATTTCAGGAAATTATGAGATCATATATGGTATATAGTTTGAATTTCACCTCGATATCTCCAAGCATTCCTGAGATAAACAGACAGACAGACAGATATACGGACACCAAAGTTTCAAAGATCTTATAAGGGTTCCTTTTTTCCTTAAAACATACGGAACCCTGATGAAAATATAAGATCACAGTGGTATGAAAATGGGACTTTGTCAAACACAAAAACACCCTTCACACTTGTAAAAAGCTTCAACCGTCCTACGATTGTAAAACTTTGAGAAACCCTTGTATTTTACGAACTATGCCTGTTGAGTATGAGAGCAAAGAAGTCAATTCACCCGGCGCGAACGTATCCTGCTCTTATATTACATTGAAGGCTTAACACGACTTTGTGACGTGTAATATGAATAGATTTTTGAGCTCACAGCGGTTATAAGCGTATGTAGATCTTATTTGTTTTACTGTTAGCATTATAGTGTTTACGAGAGTTGTGAAACATACGTAAGTACTACGTACAAACATATATGTATGTGTATGTTTAGAGTTGGTTTGTACCAAGACGAGTAAACTTATATAAATTAATCGAATCGATACCGTTTATCTTTAATTCTTTAATATGATTTCTGTTAATCATTTTAATTAAAAACAATTTGTCTTGATATATTCAATATTTCTATATTTAGATTTTATAGCATGAAAATATATATATAAAAAAATACCTGGTAGAGTTTTCTAAATACTTACTGGCTAATTAAAGAACCTAGTTACTGCTCACCTATTCATTAAAAAATATATATAAACGAGTTGCTAAATTGTTGAAAGTATTAAATTGAGATGTTTTTACCCAACTGCAAAGGTTGGGTTATGTTTTTGTAATAAACTTTATTACCTCATATTTTTTAAATTTTTTAAAGTATTATTCCACACTTAGAAAAACACTTATTTAGAAAACGTATAAAAATTTGAACGTAGCGGGACTCGAACCCGCGCCTCCTGGAAACTAACCAGGCGCTCTGACCATTAAGCCATACGTTCTCATCAAGCGTCGAAATTTTTATAGGTTTGTTACAACTTACTTATGATATTAACATCTCTGTAGGGAAATTTTTACAAATTTCCGCTACCCAAAGATAATTACTAAGAATTATCGTCTGGCAAGAGAGAATGCTATTTATTAAATATTTTTAATATTTTTTAAAGTGTTATTCCACTCTTAGGAAAGAATAATACCTCATATTTCCAGAACCGCTTCAACCGCCGATCACTCAATTGCTTGCTTTAAACAATCAATTGCTTTAAAAAGGAAAAAGTGTCATAAAATATATAAATATTATATATTTTGTGTTACTAAGTAATAATTTACCTAAGTCTTAACATTCAATCAGTATGCAAATATGTTATAAAAATAAATGTGTCAGAAGGGGAATTTCCCATTGAATTCACGACGATATAGCATGAACATTTACATAAGATTTGCTTAACTAATAAGATGTTAAAGTGCTAATAAATTGTAGCTATGATACGTAAAAAAAGTTAAGATCTCAACCTCATGATATTCATTTATTTATATTTTAAATTAAATTATTTATATATTATATTACTATACATATAAGTATTATTTAAAAGTGCGCCAATGTAGTGTGGGTAGTTTGGATGTTTGTATAGGGAAATGTTCATATTTAAATTCATGTTGAGGCCAGTCGTGGCGCAGGGGCACAAAGTGTGACTGTAAATCGACTGGTTGAGGGTTCGAGCCCCACTCGAGGAGATGAAATATTTACTTAAATTTATATTCCCTTCGCTCTGGTGACGAGGCAAAGCGCGGCGTTGAGTTCTGCCACTCAACACGCAATGCCTTCAGAATTCGGCAGAAAGTGGGGCACGGAGTGTCTTAAAAGTAGGTTCCCTCTGCCTACCCTGCAGTGTGCAGTGTGCAGTGTGATTTATTTTGATTTTTTCCTATTTAAAAATGTTTCATAAAATGTAGTGTTGGATTTGGCTACCCAGCAAACGTCTTTAGTTTTAGTTTTTTTTTAATTATTTCTTTGTCGACGTATGAAAAAAATATATAACAGTGTTAAAGAAAAAACGTCACACCACATTCTCACATTTTGGACAGCCATGCTAACATATTATAATTGAAGTGGACAATAGTCATCTACATTTTGACCTGCGACTAAAAAAGACCTTCATAAAGTGATACCTGGTGGTGTTCCGCGGTCTTGCAAGGTAAATTAAATACGAGATCATATCAACTTGAATAAAATGGGAATAATTAGTAATAAGAAAGTTTATATGTTTGTCGATTGCAAATTTTATATGTATTGTTTGTAGAAAATTACTTTTGAGGAGAGATTATTTAATTCTTAAGAAGGGTTAATATTATAGAGCGTTTATGTTGCTTTATTTTTCTGTCACAAATTAGTGGTTCGATAACAACTACAAATAATATATAAATAATAAATAATCCCCACTCGAGGGAATGAATTATTATTTATTTTAATTTTTTTTCCGCTTTAGCACCAAGGCCGGCGTTGAGTTCCGGGACTCAACAGGCAAAAAATTCAACACTCAACTCTCAAAAAAATGGCAGAAAGTGGGGAACGAAGTGTCCTAACACTCAGTTAGTTACCTTTGCCTACCCTACCTACGCTGGGTTATGTTTTTTTTAAAATAAATAATGATAAATTGACTGAATACAATAATTATTATACAATAATTGCTATAAGAACAGTAAAAAATAGATGACAATATTTTCATTAATGTGTATAGTGATTAATGAACTTGACCAATTAATGTTAAATATATAATAAAAATAACTTACGTATATTTATATCATGAAAAAGTTTAATTTCATACATGTATATATTAATATATTCCCACACACTTTTCTAAACTTGTATATTTGAGCCTATATGTATGTTTACATGCATACTCGTATGAAACAGGCCAAATTTGTGTATTGGATTGTATTTTACAATTTATAGTCCATGAAATATTTTTTTATAATACTAATAATATTTTTTAACATAATAAATTTTAATTATGTTAGTTGGGGAAAGGGGGCATAAAGGGGACACAAAGTACAACGGGCCCTCCACGTATACTTACTAGCAACTGTGGCCACTAGCCGAGTTTTGTTTTCGCCAATAACCAACCGTTTTGCATCAGTCTTTAGTCCTCCAGTGACCAGAGAGAAGACTGTGTGTATTTGTTTATACAACAGAAACATAATTATGTACATATGTTTTATTTTACGTTAATTAAAAACATTAAACACAGAATACTTTGTAATCACTTAATATCAAATAATTAACAGACAGTAAATCATAAAAGGTATAAATACCATAATAATTTTTTGAAAGTATTATTATTATACGACATTACATTTTTTAAAATATTATTTTCCAACTAATTGCATAGGAATTCGAAGGTTTAAGGTTATTATACATACAAGTTTGCCCATATCCAGTAAAATTAAGTGCGAATGTTGACCGTGATGATAGAGTAGGTGTTTACGTAGACCTTGTTTCCGTGACGGGTCGTTGACTCACTGTGCACGAATTGACGTGAAAAATAAATAAATGCTTGGTGTCAATAGTAATCTGGTAATATTATATGAAAGTAAATTAAACGATTAGATGGTTTTTAAAATATATTTTTTTAAATCAATTTGATTTTCCTAAACTGTTTTAAATATTTATTTTATTTTTATTATTTTTTTTTAACTACACGTTATTATCAGATAGACTTATTGGACAAATTTGTAGTTTTTTTTTTCAATTAAGATTTCTTACATAATAATAACATCTTACATCAGTAATAACTGCATTAGTATAAAACTGTGGTGTAATTATTAACTCCCGCTTCGCAATCGTCCTTTTAAATAATAATGTATCCAATATTAACCAAATAACATTTAACTAGAATCGAACATGAAATAGGTAATAAAATATAATAATAAAAAATATTAAATACAAAATAAATAATGATATACAAATAAAACATTAAAATAAATGAAACAAATTAAAAAATAACACAAAAAATTCAAACCATTTCACTTTGATTATGAGATTGATAATATCTTTAAGCTTCATTTTTATCACGTATGTAACAGAGTAGACTGGAAACACTATGTTCACCATATTCTTCTCTTGCTATATGCTTTCTAGCATGATTGGGGAAGCTGAACACCCTACTTTGTTTGGAAATAGAACCTGCAACCATTGCATTTTCAGACACTGTCTCACTGCGCTACGATATTCGCGATGGATACCTATATGAAATTGGTTTTTAATATTTTATTTTATCTGATATTTTGACTCTACATTTAACAACAGTGAAATCAAGATATTTACAAGGTCAATTAAATATTAATTTATAACTTTATAAATATAAAGTATAAATTTCACAGCAAGTTAATAATATGATTGATGAAAATATAAGTAGTAATAACTGAGCTAAAGTAACCTTACTTTTTATTGAATAAAATTGTAAGCCGTAAAGTTCACGTCAATTAGCTGTAAGGCTTACTCGCCTTTTGTCCATTGTTCGCTCATTATTAGTCACCGTCACAGTACCTATATTTTATATCGCCGTAATAAAATATTGTGCAAAGTACACAAACAGATACTCCTTCCTAATTCAATTTATTTTTTTTATGATGACAAAATAAGCTTTTTTAAAACGCATATTGGGTTTTATCAGTAAAGGTTGTTTCTTGCGTCAACTGTTACACTTATAAATTATTCAAGATAAGAATAATAATCCAAAGTTATGCTTTTTCATGTTTTCTACAAAATAATTCTCATAGAACATACTATTATTTAAGTAAAGTTTTGTTTTTCATTATTTTTGTTGGTCGGTTGTTTTAAATTGTTTTTAAATATTTATACGTAGTTTCATATTTTTCTTGCAATGAACAGTATAATAGAGTTATTTTCTTAATTATGTTAAAAAAAGAAGAAATTTTAAAATAAATACAGGTAATTTAATAAATACTTTATAGATTCATAATTATAATGACGTCCTCACATAAAATCTTGTATGGTTTTATATGAATAAGAATTTTTACTTTCAGGATTTAGTGCTTATAAAATATTTTATTTGATGAGTACAAATACATACAAATGCACATAGTGCACATTTAGACGAAGTCTGCCTCATGGCAAACAGAACACATCCTGAAGCTTATGAAAAATGTCTCTTACGAGGATTTTCCCTGAGACGTTCCCTATCGCCTCCATCTGTGGCCCCGCACGAGACGCAAACACATTAACGTAACTAAACAACTGCCGAACTATAAATACTTGCAGTCCTTTAGAGAATATTTTATTTTAAAAAGTAATCATTTTAAATTAAAAAAAAATTTTGAAGCTTTAAATATTTTAATTTTATTTATATCTGTAACTATATTATATATAGTAAAATCTATTGTATGACATTTAATACTTAAGAAGTATATTCTCTAGGATTTTTTTTGTACAAAGAAAATTTTTCGACATACTAAATTATCAAATCCAAACTGTTTGTATGTTATGTATAACTACATATGAGAATAAATAGCTACAAATTAATAACAATTGACATAATATCAACAGCAAATAGTAAAACATTAAAATTTTTATTCGCTTATGCAATTAAACATAGTAACTTACGTTTTAATTTCATTCTTCTTCAGCCTTTAAAGAATTACAGGATGTTTCTGATGCCTCTTGGTTATTTTATACAAAAGAGTCACTCTAAGTTGCTATATAAAACCAAAATATTTCTTTGGTATTATATATTTAACTTCTAAATGTTTTAATAATACCTATTTGTCACCATACTTTAAAATAGCTGTTAAAGTATATTGCTAAGGAATTCGTAGTATTATTATTTTTTGACGAAACTGGTTTTGTTAATTAAGGAGATGTTAAACGGTAAATTTTCTTAGAGATCATAAAAAAATGAGCAAGTCTGTGCTTATTTATAGAACTAAAATAAAATAAAACTGTCTTAGCATTTTTATTTAAAATGATTAAATCAAATAAGATTATAATTTGGAGTTTCAGGGGTTGTAGCCATAGAACAACTCCGGTTCGCGTTGCTGAATGTCCGTAGGTATAAAAATGTCTTATTTGAATTCTTATTGAAATAAATAATAAGTAATGTATTACTATACTCAAAATTTAATTTATAAAGCTTCGTTAAATATGTAAACAATTAAAAATTACATTACTCTATGTTCTCCAGCAAAAAAAGCGAATCGGTCATTAAATAATAACTAATAAAATAATTTAGTATACACGCTAATCTCAGGGATGGTTTGACTGATTTAAATGCAGTTTTCATCATTAATATTAGTATTTTGGAAAACTTCCTTTAACATTTAGTTATTGTGTAAATAAAGCGGGCGAAGCCGCGAGCGGGTCGCTAGTAGAAAATAAAATTATAGTCTACTGCAATTGACATAGATGAAATTCTAGTTTATAATAGAAAAACTATTTAATGGAGTTGCCGCACTTCTGGAGTAAATTAAATTGTTTTTGGATGCACTACAATTTTTCTGAACAAAACTTTTATTGAACGTCAAAAGAGTTTCACCGCATACAAGTACTTTGCACTACAACACGTGCAACATGCTTAGGGAACAATTTTGTTTACTTCTGTTTGCTTACAAAACTTTTGATATTCACTTAACACGAATACTGTGAAAATTAAGTAATATTCTAAAAATGTATTTTTTTATTCAATAATATTTTTAGGATATTAGTTTAGCTTTAGCTAGTTTTATATAACTTTTATTACAGTGTATGTCTGTAAATGTGATCGTTGTGGATTCGATTCATACTCTTATAATTCAATTATTTTCCTTTATATGCTCTGGGAACATAAAGCAAAGTATTCAAGTCAATTTCAAGTAGTAGTATTGCACCACTCGAAATGTATCATTGAATTTGGTGTCCTATTACACTAGGTCCTCTTTGCTTTTTGAGATTCAAAAATCCAATATATATTGTTATTAATCCAAACAAAATTTATTTATTATTTTCAATAAAGCTGAAACATGCTGAAAAGCGCATGGCAAATTGAATTTAATAATTTGCAACATTATTCTATAGCGTAACTCACTTGATGCGACATAAAAGTTTTGAACTTCCCAAGTGCAGTTTGTAGTTCTGCCAAGTTGCCAATATTTTTTGCTTACTTATGCGGAAGGCCATATATTGCTAAATGGGTTAAGATGTGGATATGCTTTTTATTATCGTGCATTCTTACCCCTATGTTTTTACACATTTTTCATTCTGTTAGTATTTGTTTTGTCCAAGGATGATATAGTAAATATGAGGAGATTTTACTTTAGGCCGGTCGTGGCGCAGCGGCACGAGGTGTGACTGCAAAACCGACTGGTTGTGGGTCCGATCCCCGCTCGAGGTAATGAAATATTTACTTAAATTTATAGTTCCATTTCTTCGCTCTGGTGTCGAGGTTAAAGCGCGGCGTTGAGTTCTGCCACTCAACACGCAATGCCTCCAGAATTCGGCAGAAAGTGGGGAACGGAGTGTCTTAACACTAGGTTCCCTCTGCCTACTCTGCTGTGTGCGGGATACAGCGTGAAGCTAATTTAATTTTTGATTTTATCTTACTTTATAAACAACGCGAAAAAGTCAAAAATTTGGACAAACGTTCGTTGGGAATTGTCTGATATTGCCCACAAATTTCTCGTACTTCAGTGTAAGACTATAAATACATTTTTATTAAAGTTACATTTAAAAAATGTATTGCTATAACCTTCCATACATAGGTATATATGTATATATATGTATGTAAATGTATTTACCCATATAAATCTTGTATTAACCTGTTGTTATAACAGTTTTTGACTTTGCCATTAATTATAAAATCGCCGATATATCTTGTATTAAAAATATAAAGAAAATTTTAGGGTGTGGCTGTGACACGTAAGGATCGTTGACTTCAGTGATATATGCCGTGGACGGCCGAGCGACCTATAAAAGTAGCAAGCAGGATCTTCGAGCACAGTGTATATGTGTATCTTGTCATAGTGTCACTATTATTTCGACAGGTAGGTCCTATCATAAAATTTAAATTATTAACAAATTTATTTTATATATTTTTGTATCAATTGTTACCATTATTTCAAAGAAAATAATAAAAAGAAAATATTTTTTTAGTTATACCTTTTTTAAATAAGTAGTATAATTTGAACTTAAAATCTTTATAATAATTAATACATGTGTTTCCAAAAGATTGACTGTACGTACACATTGATAATTTATCTCAAATAAGCGTTTTCCTAAATTCATATAAAATCTTAAAAAAAAAACATATCGTCGGCTTAAAGTGTATTACTTCTATATCTATTTTTTGTATTTTCTTTATATAGAAATTTTTATACAATTTGAAACCTTTTATATTTTATTTACCTTTATATTTTATTTCATATTGCAGAAAATGCAAATCAATTTTCGAAATTGTGAAAACCATCTGATAAAACATTATTATGTTCTCATAATTTTTTAAAAACTTATTTGTCTCTTCTGATAATTTGCTTAACAGGCTTTTAACAGGTTAACACTAAGCCGAGGATATAAAATTCGTTTATATTGGTAGCACTGTAGGTAGAAAAATATTTGAATTTTAATCTACTTCGTTATGTAAAAGGCTTCATTTATTTAAATTAAAATAAACTATTTAAATATAACATTAACTTAAAAATGTGGTTAATTAAATATAATAAAAAAACTTTTTTTTAATAATAAAAAAAAATGTAAACATAAAAACGACGACTCATATATATACGTGCATACATAAATCGTCGTTTTATGTATATTGAATTTAGTTAGCAGTCACGATCTAAGTGAATCTGCAAAGTAGTAGAAACACAAAGTACGTACGTCCATTGTAGAGGTTCAGTAAATAGACTCAATCCCTCTTCTAAATAATGTTATAGAAGATGAAATCAATAAAATTTTATTTAACCTATCAGTGCTAATATGGATATTTCATTTGAAAATTCTTGTTTTAAATTCTAAAGGATGAATCTATGAGGATAGTGAGAAAACAAAAAGTATTTGAAAAACGATACTGTTATTAGTATTACATATTACAACAATTTTTTTTATCAGGTTCACGTTGTATTCTGCACACAGCAGGGTAGGCAGAGGGAACCTAGTGATAAGACACTCCGTTCGAAAATTATACTTTTAATTTTTCTTCCAGTTCAAGATGAAGTTTTGCTCAGTTATATTCAGTCTATTAGTGGTGTGCGCGGTGAGCTTCGCCGTGGAACATGGCCCGTTGATCAATGTACTGCAACCCGTTGACTCCCACGACTTAGTCCAAATTGAACCTGTACAAAATATTAGACCGAAGAGGCATTTACTTCTAGGTGAGTAAAAATATATTTTGGTGTAGTTAAAAATAAAAATATATGTATATAATCATATAAATAAAATGTATTATCTTAAAATATGCGCTAGAAACTAATTTAAATAATAAAATATATTATTATCTAAGATAAAATTATAAATGAAATAATATTAAAAATAACGTGTTTATAAGCAAAATATGCAGATTGTCAAATAGGGATTATTGGAGCTATTGATATGCAGGGCAAAACAGCGTGAAATTGTTGCCAAGTATCGCGCGTGACTCTCCTGGCACTTCATTTGCGAGCTGATATTGATGGCTGATAATGTTGTAAGAGACATCTATTATACACTAAAGTTTTAGTTCGTTTGTGTTATAATACTAAATAGAATAAAATAATATGTGACTTGCAATATTATGGACACTAAAAAAAATTGTAATTAAGTAAATTTTAGAAGGCCAGTCATTTTCATTTATTCGCGCTGATGTCGAGTGTAATCGCGGCGTTGAATTCCGCCAATCAAAACGCAATGATTCGCGAAAGTGGGGAGCGTAGTGTTTTCTGTCTATCCTGCTATATGCGGGATACAGCATGAAGCTGAAAAAAATACATTTAAATTCCATATGAGCAGGGGATCCCTACAAAACCAGTTTTACTCGTTTTAAAATTGATGAATAGTGTCGCAAAGATAATTTGTCAGGTTTATTGTGTAGAAATAATAAGACACTTATTATAACAGCATTTAAGGTGATTATAAAGCTATTTTAGTTAAGGAAAACATTACAAAAATATACAATGAAAGAAAATCTTAATAAATGTTCATATAAACTAAGCACGGATTCAAAGAGTTGTCATACAAAGCAAGTTAATTTTCTGGAAACATAGCTTTAGAAATCTGATAATTCTTTAGAATACCTGAGCAAAATCAACTTTACGATACAACTCGAAGGAGCTCAGCTGAAGTTAAGTTCATTAAACAACTTAGAATATAATAGTTTTGTATGATTTTTACCTAATTTTATCTTTACGTACCTTTAAGTAAGAAGAATCGAAACTAGTGTCAATGCTCTCTTTTTTTCCGCTCACTCATTTCATCGATACCGCCTAATGTTTTTTGGCAGACTAGAGAAATAATTTAAATACATATATTCCTTGAAGGCCGTCGTAACGCAGTAGCACGAGCGTGCGTGGCGGTCGTGGGTTCAATTCCTAGTCGGGGAACTGAAATATTTAATATTTTCATTTCCTGGTTCTGGTAGCAACGCAAAGCGCGGCATTGCATTCCGCCACTCATTACGCAATGCCTTGAGACTTCAGCGGAAAGTGGGGAACGGAAGTGCCTTAACAATAGACTCCAAGGTTCCCTGTGCCTACTCTGCTATGTGCTGAATAGAGTAAAAACCCTTAAAGTCAGTATCGGATCATCAATCATCGTGATTACGTTTAGTTTGTCGCCCTTTCGTTAACTTCGGTTTAAGATTGATCATTTTTTATCATCAACATATTATTTTTTTTATCAGGTGCCGGAGCCCTAGGTGCTGGTTTAGTAGGAGCTGGAGCCCTTGGAGCCGGTTTATTAGGAGCTGGTGTGATCGGTGCTAAAGCTGGACTTATTGGCGGTGCTTTAGTAGGCGGTGCCCTGCAAGGCAGAAGTTACGGCGGTGGATACGGATACGGCGGCGGATACGGTGGCGGATACGGATATGGCGGCGGTTATGGATATGGCGGTGGATACGGATATGGCGGTGGATACGGTGGACACGGATACAGGTACTTATTGAATTTATAAATATGTCAGGCCAGTCGTGGCGCAGGGGCACAAAGTGTGCGCCTGTATCCCCACTCGAGTAAAATGAAGTATTTACTTAAATGTATATTTCCATTTCTTCGCTCTGGTGTCGAGGCAAAGCGCGGCGTGGAGTTCTGCCACTCAAGACGCAATGCCTCCAGAATTCGGCAAAAAGTGGGGAATGGAGTGTCTTAACACTAAGTTCCCTCTGCCTACCCTGCTGTGTGCGGGATACAGCCTGAAGCTGATAAAAAAAAACTATTTTGCCAAAATGTAATAGAAAATAACTTATTTAAAAAAATAATCGTTGTTAATTAATTCATACCACAGGTAATTGACGTTGTTAATCGATTTTATTAATTTTTATGTAAATTAAATGATCACTAATGTACAGGCAGCTATTTCATATTAATAACCGGGCTTACGGACGAGTTTACGAAAGAGTTTATTAATATTATTTTATATATTTGATGATATTAAAATGGTTACTGAGGTGGATTCAATTTTAAGTATCGTTATATCGTGTATATTATAAATGAACATTTTCTCTTGGAGACGTGCATAAAATAAAAAAGTTCATTTATAGTTAAATAATAAAAATAAAGAAAAATCTATAGTACTATAACAAACAACTTGAATAGTGAAAATTTCAGAGATCTTCTTGATTCTAACATTAGACTAGAATTAGACTTGTCTACATTTACGTTAGTTACTCACACATGATACGAATACATGGAATAAAGTATTTTTGGTAAAGTTAAGACATTAAAGATATAATATTCCATAATAGAAATTTGTACGAAATTATTATTGTTTGCTTATTAATAATTATTTTTGTTTTAATAAATTTATTTTGTTAAGTTACAATAAAACAAATTGATATCCTACCAGAGGCCAGTCGTGGCGCATCGGTAAGAGGTGTGACTGTAAAACCATCTGGTTGTGGGTTCGATCCCCACTCAAGGAGATGAAATATTACTTAAATGTATATTTAAATTTCTTCGCTCTGATGTCGAGGTTAAGCGCGGCGTTGAGTTCTGCCACTCAACACGCAATGCCTCCTGAATTCGGCAGAAAGTGGGGAACGGAGTGTCTTAACACTAGGTTCCTTCTGCCTACCCTGCTGTGTGCGGGATACAATGTGAAGCTACATATATTCTTTTAACATAAAGTTATGTTATGTATTTAATTTCCCCCATAAATCAAAAGAAATAAAGTAAATATATGAATAAATAATTATTTTTGTTCCAGACGTTACTACCCTACTACAACATATATTGTAGAAGAACCCTGGTGCTAATTTCAACGTTGCGTCGTAGTTGTTACGTAATCAATTCCAACGTGTGTAGAGATGGGGATATCTCGTGACTGATACCTGCACGTTTAGTTGTTAAGAATAAAATTTTATAAAATATTTCTGGTTTTTATATTTCACATTAGATATATATTTACATAAACCAACATATTGCGAGTAACTAAATTGTTCTGTAATTATAGAAGATGGTTGGGGCTCGTTTGAAGAAATGTGATTATATTTTCTCAAATTGTCTATGTCTTATTCTTTGGGTTATCATTTAGTTCATGTGCTTCCTATCGAGATTAATACATAAGAGTCACTTTGGTTGATCAGCAAATTTTTATATCGTAACTATTATGTTGTTTTTAAGCATTTTTTAAAGTGTAAGGAACACACACACACACACTAAGGAAAGAAAAATACTTATTTAGAAAACGTATAAAAAATTAAACGTAGCGGGACTCGAACCGGCGCATCTTGGAAACGTTCAAATTTTTATACGTTTTCTAAATAAGTATTATGTCGTTAGAGTCGGAGTATAAAGTGGACATTTACGTCACGACGGAGATTGAAAAGTACATGTAATAAAGTTAGGATATCACATAACTATTGATGACATGACATACATTTTTCAGAATAAATGTAAAGCTTATAGGAATAAAGACGCTGGACCAATATATCAACAATAATTTATTAGTAGCAGATTATTATTAATAATAAATATTAAGTAATAACAAAACAAGCCATAAAGATATATTAAGTAGATTCTTAGTTAGAATCTACTATTGGCTGCGAGAATATCTATAAAATCTTCTTTTCAGAACCAACGTTTTGGATTTAGAGAGCACGTAAAGCAATTTGTATTTACTATGTCTGATCTCGAGGCCGGTCGTAGCGCAGAGGCACAAAGTGTCACTGTAAAATCGACTGGTTGTGGGTTCGATCCCGACTCGAGGAAGTGAAATATTTATTTACATTTATATTTTCATTTCTTCGTTCTGGTGTCGAGGCAAAGGGCGGCGTTGAGTTCCAGAATTCGCGGAAAGTGGGGGACGGAGTCTCTTAACACTAGGTTCCCTCGTAAGCTGAAAAAAAATGTTTGATCTCTTATAGGTCGAATAATAACACTCTTGTTAGCGCACACGTTTCGCTAATATCTTCCAAACAGATATTTTATTTAGAATGGCCGTTAGAGTATATAATATTAATCGATCTCGAGGACTCAATATTAGTGTATGATTAAAATAAGCTTTTGAAATCCTTTAATATCGTGACTTGCAGTGTTTACAAACTATATATACAAAAAAACATTATAACAGCTTAAATGCACAACATTGTCTTACGTAATATACGTTCTACTTTACCTGAAAAAGGTACGTATTCAACGTGAGGAACGGAGTGTCTTAACACTAAGTTCACTCTGCCTACCCCGCTGTGTGCGGGATACAGCGTGAAGCTGATTTAATTCGATTACATTCTCAGCAATATTCTTATTAGCAATATTCAGGCTTATACGTGTATAGTAAGTAATTGGCATACATGAAATAATTACAGTACTTACAGTATGTATATAATATATACAGCTTTTGAAGCTTCATCTAGCAATTTAACCCAAATGAATATTCATGTGCTCCCTAAGCAAGCCATTACGCCAATTTTGTTAAGTCATGATAATTTGGCATACATTTTAGTGTAAAATTTAATTATTCATGTTTGTAGCTTATTTTTGTTTACAGATGTATATTTATTTGATTGATTGGAAAAGAAAAAGTATTTTTTTTTTAATTTAAAGAAATACATTTATACATTAGTTGCAATATGTAGACGTGTAAAATAAAGGTAGATTTTAGAGATGATTTTTTAAGTTTCACGCTCTATTCCGCATGTAGCAGAGTAGGCGTGTTAGGACACTCTACTTCCCCCATTTTTGCTGAATTCTGAGAGGCATTGTATGCTCAGTGGCGGAACTCTACCCCGCGTTTTTACTCAAACGTATATATTTAGACATGATCTAGACTTAAATTGATATTGATAAATGAATACTAGGATATATAATAAAACTTTATCTCACACAAGAACAGAAATTGAGACGAGATATTAACTGCACCTCGTCTGTCGTAATGTCATTTTAATTTGTTATAAAATACATGCAAAGTAAATAAATTGATGATTGATCAGACTTAGTACAAACAATAAATAACATAAAACGATAAAAAAATCATTAAAAAAAGCTCCACGATGTATCCCGCACACAGCAGAGTAGGCAGAGGGAACCTAGTGTTAAGACACTCCGTTCTGCACAATAAAAAATGTCATGTATTATGAATAATTAATGAGAGGTATGCAAACATTACACGCCGTGCCACGTCGGTCCTAGCGTATTGAACGCTAACAAGCCACATTTAGGTAATTAGCTATCTATCGAGCAACGTTCAGCAATGGCAGGAGTGTAGGAATTTAGTCAATTAGTAGCTGCTTTCTGACAATATAGCGGCAGTGCGTCACGGAAACTGCGTGTAATATGATCACAATATATAAGGTTATGCTATGATTTATATACCCGCACATATATATGTTGTAAATTGTGATAAAGCAGAATTTTGGACTATTAATTATAAATATTATTCATTATATTATTTTTGTATTTGTGAAAATTTGTTCTTATTTACTTGATAGAGACATCTAGTGACACATCATAATATTCTATACTTTTTGCTTAAATAAGAGTAACATGTAATTATATACATATATAATATAATTGTATACATATATAATGTAACTCTTATTTAATACATTTAATAAATAAATATGATTAGTTTGCAACATATGACGAGTAGGAGAATGGATGGCAAAATGGTTTTAGTACTTCGGGGTCGGTGGCTATTAGTTTGAATTTCGGCTTCTTGGGGAAAGTGTGCGCATGTAAGTCAACACACTACAATTACGCAACACTAATTAAAGACTATTATAATATTTACGGAACAATATTTTTTTTATTTGTTAACTATTTTTTTTGTTTGATTTAATCCAAAATGCCTTCTTATTGTGGAGACAAAACGATACTATATACAGCTGCATATTTAAAAGGAACTCTAAGAAACTGTAGGCGAGTCAAAAATATCACATCTTACCTACATCAAAATTGGAAAAAATACTTAAAAATCACTTATAAAACTTCGTTGTGATGCAATTACTGAGAGTGAGATGGGAGGGACTAATAATTTGTATTCATCAAGTAAATGGTGTTAATAGTCTGGAAGTAATTTAACAGTTCTGCTTTACCTGCAGATTCCGTTTTGCCTTGTGTTCAACTATTTAATTAACAGAGTGTGCCTACGTCATGAAACAACGCTTTACGTACGTTGCTTATCCCAGGCTAGATCCCGGGGCCCCTCTCGCTACTTCTGAAAGGGCCTCACTTTCAAGTTAGTGAGTACGCATACTGTCTTAACATACTGTCTCTACATATTAGACTAATAGTCCTCAAAATTTCAGATTTGCTAAAATGACGCAGGTCTGGGGGCCCAGGGATCTTGGGCTATTAGTATTTATATAAAATTTTATATTCGATCGCTAATAAATATAATACGACTCAATTTAAATACATATTTAAATTGAGTCGTAATTATGTAATATTGAAAGATTTATAAACCTATTAAATATTCAGCGCATATCGCAATGAAGAAAGTGTAATATATCATAATTAACAGAAGAAACAGTTTATTAAACGAGTTACATATATATAATATTTTATTGTATATTAATAAATATCTAGAGAAATAAATATATCCTGAGAAAGAATTGGGTCTCGTTAAGCAATGGTTAAAATAATATAATGGTAAAATTGAGATGAAAAGTATTTTATTCCGCTACAATACTTTATTAGCATTCGTAAAATACTTGGCTAAGTTCGCAGCGTGACGATAAAAGTTAATTACTTTCTTTATTAATTATTCTGTGGTGAAGGTTTAATAAGTCTTTTGTACTTCAGAATTTCTCATTTTTCTTAAAAGATTATTTGTTGTATCTCTATATTTCATTTTATGTTGTTGTATATCTATATTTGATATTTTTTTAATGTATTTTGGGAAAAATCGTTGTTTATTTTAGTTTAGTAGTCTTTACTGTTATACACTCAATAAATCATCGTAATTTAAATCTTTTGGTATTTTTATTTGATTGTGTTCGCAAAGTGTGAGGCCAGTCGTGGCGCAGCGGCACGAGGTGACGAGGTGGTGAGGTGTAATGACGTTACATAGATTAGCCTTCTAAATATGGATGGTAAAATGTAAACGAGGATATTGTGATAATCATTTCACGATGAGATGATTAATAATACTTTTGATAAAACCGACTGGTTGTGGGTTCGATCCCCACTCAAGGAGATGAAATATTTACTTAAATTTATATTTCCATTTCTTCGCTCTGGTGTCGAGGTTAAGCGCGGCGTTGAGTTCTGCCACTCAAGACGCAATGCCTCCAGAATTCGGCAGAAAGTGAGGAACGGAGTGTCTTAATACTAAGTTCCCTCTGCCTAACCTGTTATGTGCGGGATACAGCGTGAAGCTGAAAAAAATCGTATTTAATAGAAAATTACTTGGTTATTGAATATCTAGGTACGCGCACACAGCAAACGCGATTAGTGTATTCGTATATGTTGCTCCATAGCCTTCGGCTGTTCCGGATAATAGCCAGGCCTAACAGAAAGACGTTGTTTGTGTTTTAGTATCGTGTAAATAGCTATATACACTTAAAACACGGTTATTTTGGAAATCACAGAGAGAAAAGTCAATTTTATTTATATGTAATAGATGAAATTCCTTTAAATGTAAATTTCTCTTTTTTCAAAAAAGTATAAATTAGAAAACACATGTATTCATGTTTAGCTATACTTAGAGAAAACTACGCGACACGCATTATCTCCAAAATTGAGCGGAAAGTGGGTGAAGGAGTCTCACTGTCACACTGTATTTCCCGCTTAGCAGGTATTTCACGCTTAGCGGGAAAAGCGTGAAGCTGTTATTCAATAAAAAAATTGAAAACCCAAGTATTAACTACATCGTTTAAAAATGCCACTCAAAATATAATTACTGGGTGAAACAGTGTAGTGCAAAATGTTTTGTTTAGTGCGTAACTGTCCGCCTGTCCGCTGTTGGGCGCAGGCTATATCAACACGTAGAGAAATTTGGAGCCTACGGTTGGCTCTCTCGCGGAATTGGCTAGACGAAACTAATTGAAATTCAGAGCTGGAACAGTGTTCGCCGAACGTGTTAGTTTGCCAAATTTTATACGGATAGACGGTTGTTTACCAAACTGTCATATGACGTTACATAGATTAGCCTTCTAAATATGGATGGTAAAATGTAAACGAGGATATTGTGATAATCATTTCACGATGAGATGATTAATAATACTTTTGATCATATATTATGAGACAATTATGTGGACACCGGTCGTCAGGCTGGCGCAGGGGCATAAAGGGTTGCGGGTTCGATTCTCACTCGAGGAAATAAAATATTTATTAAATTTATATTTTCATATCTTCGCTCAAGTGTCCAGGCAAAGCGCGACGTTGAGTTCCGCCACTCAACTTGCCTCAAAAATGCGGAAAGAGTCTTGGCGCAGTGGCACGGCATGTGATTGTAATGCGACGGTTGTGGGTTCGATTCCTCTTGGGGAAATATTTTTTTTTTATATTTTCATTTCTTTGGTCTGGTAACAAGACAATACATCGCCAATCAACTCGCAACATCTCGAAAATTGAGCAGGAAGTGGGGAACCGAATGTCCTAACTAAATGTAAAAATTGTATTAACGATAATAAATTTACTCAGGTTAGTACTAATGTTCACATAATTTTGAGTGTTTTGTATTTTTTTCAGGGCACTTAAACAATAAGACCTATAAAAATCAATAATTTTCAAAACTAATTAATATATTCTAACTATTTATTTTGTTAAAAAATTAACTAAAGATTTTTGGATTTTAATCATAAGCATTCTAAATTCCTTATATTTCAAAAAAATAATAGCAATATATCACTTTCGTCAAAGAGTTTGAAAAAAATCAAAGGAGTTCAAGTATAAAATTGAGTAGTTTACGGTTGCAACTGAATAGGGGGCGGGCGCTGGCGTCGAAACAGCATTTATAGGAGATGGATGCTAACGGCCCACGCCACTGCCTCTTTAATCTCGCTTACAAAAGAGATATACGACTGTGCTGCGTGCTCGGTGCCGCGTCGGTAATTACTCACATGGTTTGTCAGAACAGAGTTTATGATCACCCCTAAATTGGATATAGTAGTAGTTATAAAGGCCAGTCGTGGCGCAGGGGCACAAAGTGTGACTGTTAATCGACTGGTTGTGGGTTCGATCCCCACTCGAGGAGATGAAATATTTACTTAAATTTATATTTCCATTTCTTCGCTCTGGTGTCGAGGCAAAGCGCGGCGTTGAGTTCTGCCACTCAACACGTAATGCCTCCATAATTCGGCAGAAAGTGGGGAACGGAGTGTTTTAACACTAAGTTCCCTCTGCCTACGAACCGGTAAATAGACGAACTGGTAGATAGCAGAAAGGCAGTAAGTACCGAATGGATAAATCATATATGTGATTAAAAATAGAATTTGAGTGTTGTTTTATATTATTTGATCTTAATTTTAATTTTACTCTTATTTTATTTTATCATAAAAAATGCTAGCTTATTATAAATAATAATAATAATAATAATAGTAAATTAATATTTCGATAAAAAAGTTAAACGATATTTCACCTAAACTTAAAAAAGAAATGAAATTATTATTGAAAAATATGAACTAATGCAATACAATAAAACGTTTGTTTTTTTTCTACAACTAAAAGCGATCAAAACTTTTCAAATAAAGCCAATGGGAATCCTTGTTTACTACCAGCGCTGGCCCTTAGTTTTGTTCAAAACGTAATTTGCGACTCTTGGCTTAACTATTGTTTTTATTACTTTGAGCAAATCACAGCTCAGAATTTTTTCAATCACGTTTGGTCGCATTAATCAAGCCCAATACACAAATCATCGATGTAATATAAGAAATGCCACAATCAGGTTCATCCTGTATTCCGCACACAGCAGGGAAGGCAGAGGGAACCCAGTGTTAAGACACTCCGTTCCTTATTTTCCTCCCGAATTCTGAAGGCATTGCGTGTATAGTGGTTGAATTCAAAGTTGCTTGAGCAAAGAAATGAACATTTAAATAAATATTTTATGTTTTCGAGTGGGGATCGAACCTACGACCATTCTACTTGGTTTTTCCATTCCAGTCATACATTTGTGCCCCTGCGCCTTTAGATAAATCATCAATGTAATACAGGGGATGCCACAACATACTCGTATATCATTATTACAATATTAAGCTTGAGGCGTTGTACGAAACCATAGTGGTTGAGTGTAAATTTCTTTCTATATTATCTTTTACCACTGTAAAATTCATTATAGAAGATGAGGCCAGTCGTGGCGCAGAGGCAAAAAGTGTGACTGTAAAATGGACTGGTTGTGGGTTCGATCCCCACTCGAGGAAATGAATCGAGAAATATTTATTTAAATTTATATTTTCATTTTTTTGAACTTGTCAGAAAGTGGGGAAAGGAGTGTCTTAACACTACTAGGTTTCCTTTGCCTACCTTGCCGTGAGCGAGATACAGCATGAAGCTGATTTAATTTAATTTTTTTAGTATAGAAGATGTTTAATTTACAGTTTAATTGGGTAGTAGCTAAATATCGTGGATTACTTTGTATTAGCTAATGTGTAGTTACTTTGCAATGTATACTGTGAGACCGGAAAAATAAATAATTTACTTCTGGTTCCATAACGCAAGCAATTAAAATAAAGTAAACATAAGATTCCACTTCTTATAATTTGCAAACTTGCGATATAGTTGATATTGAATTTTAACAAAGCAAAGCAACAAGAATATATTTTTTTTAATTAAATTGTCCTAACTTTCATAAAAAGTACTACTTTATTTTTAATTGAATACAATTTATTAATATTTAATTACATTTCAAGGAATTTAATTGATTGTGGCTTATAAACTAAGATGTCTAAGCCTAAATGCTAAAGCCTAAGATGTTGACTTCCGCCACTCAACACGCAAAGCCTCCAGAACTCGGCGGAAAGTGGGGAACGGAGTGTCTTAACACTAGGTTCCCTCTGCCTACCCTGCTGTGTGCGGGATACTGCGTGAAGCTGATGTCTATCTAAAGCCTAAGACATTATACGCATGGGAGTAAGATAACATAAAGGTCAATAAGTAGGTATATATTTAGACCATTGTAGAAGGCGATCAATCATTTACACGTTAGAGTATTTTATCAACCAACAACGGATCAATATTATCCAGACAAAAGAGCGCTTCACATCCAAACGTTCAAACAATGGAGTGCGATTGATGACAATACTGCCAGCAAACAAGCAAAAACAAGTATATTATTCTAAGGAGCTAAGTGCGACGTGATAGCTGAAATTAAATTATATAGCAATCAAAATGAAAATGTGAAATTTGGAAAGATTTGCAAATGAAACGTCTAGGTACGTCGTATTTTAATTAAAAGATCAATAAAGTTTGTTATGAGGCCAGACGTGGTAAAGGGGCGTTGTGACTGTAAACGTGATATGTTAATATTGTAATTTCTTTATTCTGGTGTTGAGGTTAAGCGCGGCGTTGAGTTTCGCCACTTAACACGCAATACCTCCTGATTTCGGCGGCGGAGGACATTAACACTAGGCTTTATTTGCCTACTTTTTTCTACATGCGGGATACAGCGTGAAACTGTAAAAAAAACAATATAGTTGATATACATATATTATATGACTCTGATATGCAAAATTGCAGTGGAATTAATGAAAGTAAAAGGAGTCACAGTGGGAAAACATAAAATGTGTACCTAAAATTCAAAAGGAAGCTGGGAAATATTACTATCGTTGCAGCCATGTATGTATCACCGTATCACGACTCTTTTCTAAGTAAAAATAGAAACATGGCGCTAGCGTCGAAACATTTAACAAAGATGAGTGATATAGTCATAGCGGCTTTTTAATTTTACTTAGCAAAATGCTTATTATCTTTAATAACACGATTAAATAGAGAGAGAGAGAGAGAGACAGATATTAAATAGATGTTAGAAAATTACTAAAAACAATTTAAAATTGTGAATATATTCTACAAATAAACATTTATTAAATAGATTTACTTTTAAAGTATTCAAGTCAAAAGTTAATAAGCTCTTATAAAAACTTTGCCATGTACGATAAAAGCTAGTGAGTGTACAATAGTAATAATACAGGATAAAAAAATATTGAGTGCTATTTGAATCAATACATGTTCAGTGTGTTAAAAGAGGTTAGCTTCAGCCCTCGAGGGTGTGATACCGCAGTACAAACGAGTCGGAAAGCAAAAGTTTTTCATACGTTTCTTTGTAAGGGTAGGTATGTAACAAACTTAGCGGTCTACCGCACCGAATGGGTATTAATATTTGGGAAAATGTTTCCAATATTACTAAGAACAACTTTGATTAATGATATTTGTTGGAGGTTTCTTTGTAAATCAGAGTCTTTTGAAGTTTTAGCTGTAGATTATTAGATAACTCTATTCACAGTATTCGATTCAATTTTAATATTTACTTTTTTATATGAAAAGAAATAACTTTTTTATTGTACTGTAATCCAATGGAAAGTTATGTTCGGTTGAACGCGCTAAAATCTTTTTGCGTTGCTATACGATTAAAATGATTAAAAAAAGGATTAATCAACATTATGTTAATCGATTTGATTCTGTACTTATGTGGACAGACCTCATGCACTCAGGATGTGTCATATATTTCTCTTATTTATCTCCCTTTGACCTTACGGTGAAGTCGTAGTTAAGAGCTAGTATAATATTAATAAACTCATTTTAATAAAATTTCATACACAATCTTTTTAAATTTACTTTTTTTATTTATCATACGACTAGGTTCCTGAGTAGGTTTACTCAGGAGCAATTTTTTTGAAAAGCAAGGAGCATTTTTTAACACAAGTACCTGAGACATGTTGTCCCTTATAACCAATTATTATTTTACTACTTACTAGAGGAAGGTCACGTAAAAAGTATGAGGATCCCCCGAAGGGTATGTATGAAGAGGTTGATGACAGTGGACGAGGCGATAGAGGTATTCAGGGTCCGTAGCGTTTGGTGCTCCGTTCTCTCTGACTACTCCGATTAAAAATAGGTATACAGCGGATAAAAATATATATAGAAATAGATATACAGCAGGCTATGGATACAGCGTGAAGCTAGATTAGATTAGATTTTCGTTACGTTATGCACATAGAAATATATTACCAGTTATTTGTGTATCATGTTAAATTTTAAAGCAATCTACATTATTAAATTGTGAAATATTGCCTTCAACTTAACATCATTCAACCATTAACATGTCAGACCGGTGAAAAAGCGACATCAATATGCATGCGCCCAGCTCGGGCTCAAGCGATATGCTAATAGAATATTTTGACCTAGACTCTTTACAACTTTGGTATTATGGGCTTTGTTGTATTATAGGTTATATTATAACTCGCTTTTGAAATTATTAAATCATAAAGAAAAAAGTATTATAAAAATCATGTACTTGTTTAGTGAAGTTAACTGCTATGACTTAGTTTAACTTTTTGAATAATAAAAAACTAAATAATGTTTAGTAATATGAAATATTTAATTTCAAAATTAATCGGAGTAGTAGTAGGAGTTTTGCGGCGTTGAGTTCCGCCATTCAACACGCAATGTCACCAGAACTCGGCGGAAAGTGAACGGCGGCGGAAATCTTAACACTAAGTTTCCTCTGCCTACCCGTTGTGTGCGGGATACAGCGTGAAGCTAATTTTTGATTTTTAATCGAAGTCATAAAATAGCTTAGACAAAGACTTAACTAGCTCTACTATACTAGCTCGGATGAAAAGTTCTAAAACGGGTCGCTTGTAAGTTTTTTGGTAAGAATAAGCTTAAAATTACATACCTACTCAAACTTTAAAACTACTTCATAGAGAAAGAGGTTGCTAGCAAATTGATACGCTGCGGGCGCGGTTTGAACGGTTGTATTCTTCGCGTGCTCCTTTATCGTTACTCTGGGAACACAAAGGTTGAATGCTGACTATCGATTGCGCAAATTTCCTTTGCATTGTAACGCCTTTTGTGACGTGAAACATTTAAATTCACTGAACAGTGTTAGTTTGCTGAGTTACGGTGTACTAAAATGAGTTGCATCATATATCATTTTATATGTTGAGATTTTTGTGATTTAATATCAGGTACATGAGGCCAGTCGTGGCGCAGCGGCACAAGTGTGTGGCTGGTAGATTTGGCTGGAATTAAATATTTATTTAAATTTATATTTTCATTCCATCGCTCTTGTATCGAGGCAAGCACAGCGTTAAGTTCCGCCACTCAACACACAATACCTACAGAATTCGGTTCAAAATGGGGAACAGAGTGTTGTAACACTAGGTTCCTACTGTCTACCCTGTGCGGAATAAAGCTTATTTTTTTATTTAATATTACTTGCCGGCTACACCATGACTACGGTGTAGCTAATATTAATTATGAAGGAAATTATTTCTAGAGAGAAAATAAATTGAATTTTAATAAAACTCTCAGATTGTCCTTTTAGCACCGTCGTAGCCAGTAACAAAGGAACCCATAACATGTTTTGTGTTCGAGAAAAATCTCTAACCATAAAAGAATAAAATTAAATTCTGTAATATCTTTTCTGCCGTCGTACTTTACTACCCATAAATACGTAAAGAAAATGGCAAGTAATGCCTTATTGTTTCATAAGCTCAGGAAGACGCTTTATGAAGGCTTTTCGTTGTTTGATACCATGATATAAATCGGAGCGGAGGAAGCTGTGTCTATGGAACAGTCTCGTTCTGTAGTAAATGTGAACAGATTTATATTAACAATATAATTCTGTTAATATTATATATAATTAATATAATATTTTATTATATTGAATTTAATAATTCTGTTTCAAATAAACGTTAAATGTTAAAATTTTAAAGTTCAAGGAGCTTTTGCAGGTGAGAGGTAATGTTTGTGAACGTCTTTCGACCAAGTTATAAGTTTTCACCGATATAAAGAAACCGGACCATGTTATCCATGTAACTATCCAAATATTAATATCATTTCACAGACAAGGTTCTTGTTAGTTTTTTCATATTAAATATTTATTTGTAAGGATGATAAGTAAAGCTTATTATGTATATAAATTTATCAAGAAAAAGTATCTACTGCGAACAATATAAAATGATTTTATTTAGAAATTAGGGAGGTTCGATTTATAGACAAAAGAGAAGAATCGAGAAAGTATAATCATTATCTATACTAATATAATAAAGTGGAAGAATTTGTTTGTTTGTTTGTTTAAACACTAAGACTTCTGGATGTACTGGTTTAATTTACTTATTTTTGGTATTGTTTGAAAGCTACGTTTTTCAGAAGTGCTATAGGCTATGTAATATTATGGTATACGTATTAGTTAGCCTTAACTAGTGAAATAACAATAATAATGGACGCCATCGAATTGTTTTAAGCGCGTGCGCTGCAAATATAGTAAAATATATGTCAATACATTTTGTGGAAGAAATGTTTATTTTATAAGTTCTAAAAAAAAGGGATACGGTATTAGATATACCTCTATATCTCTTATAAATAAGTCACTATAAGATATTTTGTGACAAAAAATAATTGAAATTTGCAAGGTGATATTTCAACGTTTTTTATTTCATAAAGATGTTGAAACTTACGAGCAAAAGTTATTCCATCATGAAGGAATTTTGCCTTTTAAAATCATGTAATTTGAACGTATACTTTTTGAGAAAATGTAAATTTTAAATAATTCAACGCTCAGCTTACTCCGTCAATTAAGGCGCAATATTTGACTACTTATATGCACATATATGGCGAATACATATGCACATAGATAAATTCAAGGCTTTTTCTCTTCTTATGGCACTATTACTCTTTTAAAGGACATGTGAGAGACAGACACTTTAAATAGCTCACTAAACTAACTATGACCATTTTTGGAAGTACAAGTTTGGAAGTACCTTTTATTGTAATCTTAGACACGTTTCTTTTGTGTAGTTAACATAGCTTCCATTCAATAATTCTGTTTCAAAATAAACGTTACTCAAATAAATGAAATGACAAGAAATATCTTATTGTTTTTCTTAGTAAAACAAGATCTTATAAAGGCTTCCATTTGTTGATAAAGATCGGAAATAAGGAGGCTGAACAGAGAATATCTCTTCGTAACAGATCTTAGCGCAGACAACAATGGCGAAGATTTATTACAGTTCAATATATAATGACTGAATAACTTTATCTACTACAATATCTTCATAGATTCAGCTTTTGTTGTTTGACGCCAGTCGTGGCTCAGGGGCACAAAGTGTGACTATAAAAACCGACTGGTTGTGGGTTCGATCCCCACTCGAGGAGATGAAATATTTACTTAAATTTATATTTCCATTTCTTCGTTCTGGTTTCGAGGACAAGCGCGGCGTTGAGTTCTGCCACTCAACACGCAATGCCTCCAGAATTCGAGAGAAAGTGGGGAACGGAGTGTCTTAACACACTAGGTTCCCTCTGCCTAACCTGCAGTGTGCGGGATACAGAGTGAAGCTGATTTATTTTTATTTATTTCATTCAGCTATTGTTCGATTTTCTTCTTAATAATAATAACCTAACGTACAACAAGTATTTTATTCTATAAGTTTTGTTTTATCGAGGAACTTAAAAGAAACTATAGAGGAAGACGAACGAACATAATATACAAGAAATAGAAAACTTTAAGTTCTCCATTATTTTCTTAGCTTTTAAATTTACACTACAGAATACAGTTTTCTTTTATGCTATATAGAATGTACAGTAATGTTATCATAGTTTTTGAAGCAACTAAACGGATGGAATAAATGGAACTAAATGAAAGTTTTCAAATAAAACCAATGGACATCTTTGTTTCCTCGCCATTGTAATGGCCAGCAAAAGGGTTTTATGTTGCTTTGCTTTGCTTGCCTAATTACGTACCAAACGTCATCAGAAATAGATAAGACATTTAAGATTTTCATGTTTTTATCTTATTTTTAGCATATTTAATCTATATATATAAAAGGACTTGTGCTGACTGACTGAGGTAAGACGCACGCAGAGCCGTAACCGCTGATGGTAGAAACGTGAAATTTGGGCAGATGTTTATTTTCATATTCTGGACATCCACTAAGAAGGGAATTTGAAAAATGTTATCCCTAAAGGGATGAAATAGGGATTGAAAGTTTGTATGGAAAAAAAAATAATCTGCACCGATTTTTATAAAATTTGAAATTCAGACTCTTAAAAATATTTCATTGAACACGTGTTTCATGGTTTTTAAGAATTCACCCCCTAAGGGTTCAAATAAGGGGTTGAAAGTTTATATGGAAAAATCTTTAAATTGCCACCGATTTTTATAAAAATTTAAATTCAGACTGTTAAAAATATTTTATTGAACACGTGCTTCGTGTTTTTTTTTAATTCACTCCTA
>JAATLQ010038104.1:0-77864 GCA_013421005.1 Heliconius erato x Heliconius himera | reverse complement strand
TTACCAAAAAGTACGAAACAAGTTTTGGTTGCCATTTTTCTTTCACTCCACCGATCTGTACTTTCCGAATAGAAATTCCACTATATATAGTTCAAGATTTAATTTTTTTCTGTTTATTTTTCACGGATCAAAGGAAAATCTAACAACTTTAATTAAAAAATGTTTAAAATTATGTTAATATGGCCTTTGTATGACGAGATTAATATTAATGTCAATATTATAATAATGTGTAAAAAAGTGAGTAAAATATTTTGAGTGTTATTTGACTTTTAGGATAGGATGAAAGATTTTTAGGGAAACGTATATACATTTAATCAGCTTCAAGCTGTATCTCGCACACAGCATGGTAAGCAGAGGGAACCTAGTGTTAAGACACTCTATATCCCACTTTCCGCCGAACTGGAGGCATTGCGTGTTTAGTGACGGAACTCCACGCTGCGCTTTACTGGACAACAGAGCGAAGAAATGGAAATATAAATTTGATATGCGGGATACAGAGGGAAGCTAAAAAAATCTAAGGCGCAACGCCTATTTATGAAAAACGTTTAATAATTTGAACGCTATGTGACTCGAACCCGCGCTTCTTACTCTTCTTAGTAATCGTCCCAGTGGAAAGCATATTTGTGTGACGTCAATAATCCTTTTTCCTAAAATATATAAAGTTCTCCTGTTTGGAGTCATGAATGTTACTAGTACATCCCCTAGGATAAAAGCGCATTAATAAGAATTCAGCTTCACACATTTTTTTCTTATAACAAAGTAGAAGCCTTATGGTTAACCCACTCTAATTTTAGTTGTATATTGGGTAGCGTAACCTAACTCCGCACTTTGACTATCAGAGCGTGGAGATGAAAATAATTCATTCTTCCAAGTGAGAATCGAACCCATCGCCCTTACAGTGAAAAAAACGCCGCTGCGCCACGATGCGACAGCCTCACTTTTACAGTGTTATTTAAAAAAGTATTTAACACGCGTTTGTTTAAAAAAAACCGTGAAAATTTTACTTCAAAATCGTATTTTCTAACTCAATTGAGTTTCGTTTTAATTTTCATTGAATATAGACGCATTATGTTATTTTTCGTCATTATTTTATTGGTTTGTGAGTAAAATTTCATTTGGCGATCTTCGTTCTTTGCTGAAATGCGATGGTTATGGATTCGATTCTCACTCGGTGGAATTATTTATTTTCATTTATTCAATCTGGTGGGACGGAACGCAGCGTTGAGTTCCGCTACACTACACGCAACGTATCGATAATTAGTATCGATGCTTGGGTAACGGAGTGTCTAAACATTAATTCCCTTCTGCCTTCTCTGCTATGTGGATCAAAGCGTGAAGGTGAAGAAAGAAAGGAGAAATTCAACCCGCGATCGTCGCGTTAACAGTAAGACGCTATTTCGTTATCATATGGCATATGAAAATGTTTAATAAATATTATTATTCTCTATTGAGATTTCAATTTACGACGGCTTCGCTTAATAATGTATAATTAAAAACCCCTAATTAAAAAAAAAACTCTATAAAATAAAGAAACAACTAGAAAAGTGCTAATAAAATAAATTTCAAACTGCCGAAGATATTTTCTCGAATTACGGCTAAGAACACTCTCGATAAGGTCGCCTATCAAACAAAAAAAATTACATCAAAATCTTTTCATCCGTTAGGGAATAATGATGCCACACAAAGAGACATACAGATACAAACCCACGTGACACGTCAATCTTATAACACACTTCTATTTTCGTAAAAACATTTTTTCACTAATATTGCTTCTTTGCAGCTACACAGCATGTTCTATCGAGACCTACTGTTGCATTTGGAACGGAAAGAGACAAAATTAAGATAAAATATACCCTCGTACCACGAGTTTTCCACCCAAAACTCAATTTGAAGGCTGGTGGGGAGAATAGATACAGGTATTTTTCATCAACAGAGGGAACCTAGTCCTAAGACATTCTGATCTGGACCGCCCAAGTTTTGAAACGTAGTGTGTTTGAGTGACGGAATTCAACGCCGCACTTTGTCAGTGAAATGAGAGCAGAGAAGTGAAAATAATTTTAATTTAATCAATCGCTCGAGTGGAAAACGAACCTGCAACCTCGAAACTTCAATATATTATATTAGTTTGTTTTATTGTACAAAATTTTGGTATAGTAGTAAAATTCTTAATAAGTACTCTTTTTTGTCACACTGAAAGAATACCACTTAACATTTATATTTTTTTATATTTTAAGAGCGGTATTTGTATATTACTTATAAAATAAATAAAACAGCTTTACGCTTTTTCCAGCGTAGGCATAGCAGGGTAGTAAAGAGGAAACGTTGATCTCAGGAAGAACTGGTTTAAATTAAAAACCTATTTATTTAAGTCCATTTATCGAGGAATGCTATAATCTAGCAATTACCATCTGTTGATCTTTTTTATGTAATCCACTAGTTATCTCTAGCACTTAGAATGTGTCATACACAACTTTTAGTCTTTGAGTTTCTATTTATCAACGCGGACGAAGCCGCAGATAAAAGTTAGTATTAAGTATCCATTAAAATTAAATAATATTTGTGATTAATTTAAAATAAAAATTATTTTACACTTAAACAAAGGTCACGTTTACTTATTGTGACATTTGACTTTTGACCTTTCGAGTCTTTTGGGTAAATGTCAGGATGTACCAACATTATTTATATTTTATCAAATACTAGCATTCGCTCGCAGCTTCGTCCCCTTTGTGTAAAGGAATTAAACAATCATTCTAAGTAGAGGAATGTAACTCTGATCGCAGATACAGTGGGCTAAATCGAAACGATCAACATTATAGCCTTCTTCAAAAAATAGGACTAACTGCAACTACAACACTAATAAAAGAACGTGTTAAATCGAAACAGTAGTTCCTGAGATTAGCGCGTTCAACCAAACACACTTTGCAACTTTGTAATAAAATATCAGATTTTTTTAAATTTAATTAAATTATTAGTATATGTATATGTTGCTTTTTTCTTTGTGTGTTTGTCATTCTATTTGTACTAAAAGCTGAACTGTTTTGGATGAAATTTTGTATTAATATCTTAATGGGTCTCTAAATGATTTAAAAATAAAATTGGAATCTATAAGTGCCGTTGGAGTCGAAATTTTATTGAGTTGGATATATTAAAAAAACATATTTATTTATATCTCGCTATCATATGTATTATTTCACGCTCTATCCTGTATGCGTTAGGGTAGATAGAGGGAAAAGAGTGTTAAGACACTCCATTCCCCAGGCGTCGCCTAATTTTCGAAACATTGCTTGTTGAGCGAGGAATAGAAAAAAATATATGAGAGAACATTCAAAGAAATTAATTACGATTTTACTTGCTGTGCCATCAACAGAGTAGACTCTTCTTCTTTATTCATGCATTTGAACCTATGTCATTTTCACTTCAAAAATTTTTATTTTTATTTCCAGATTTGACTCAGATGTTAATTTAAGATACAATGAAGATGTCGGATCAAAAAGAACTATTTCATCTTTAATTGATTTATTTATTTGAATTTAATAAAAAACTATTATTATTTTATTATTGTTTTATAGTTGTGTGTTGAGTGTGTGTTATTATATCACCGGATATTTTTTGAGGTCCGCCTCTCAATACCGCACCTTGTGCAAAGCTAAAGGGTTTGTGGGCTTAGTTTAAATACGATGTAGGTATGTAGTTATCGTTTTATTCTTCTTCTCACAAAGGTGTAACTGTAATATAACGGTTGTGTGTTCGATCCCCACTCGAAAGAATGAATTATTATTTCTTATTATTTTCATTTCTTCGCTCTGGAACCAAGGCAAAAAGGTCCTGCGTTGAGTTCCCCCACTCAACATGCGTGCATGCCTCGAAAAATTCAGCGGAAAGTGGGAAACAGAGTGTCTCAACACTATTTGTTAGGATCTGCAAGGCTAAGGTCAAGAAAGTTGTTTTTAATTTAAATTTATAGTCATGATTTAAAAAATAATTTATCTGCAAATATAAAAAAGTAATACACAATCGAATACATACATACATTTGACTAGTTTCAAGCCACATTGTGATTTAAACTGTACAAATAGAAAAACGGACAGACAAATATAAAAGGAAATCTATTTAAATTCTATCGATGTGCGTAAATCTCCCAATATCTATTATTTTTTCGCAAATATATTCGACTATCTGCGGCTCACCCTTGATGTTAAATGGAAATAGCTAGTCGTTGTGTATGACACATGACACGTTTTAAGTCACATTGAAATGATTAAGCTTATATAGATAAATGGACTATATTATCTGACTATTTTATCTGACAATAAAAGAATTTGTCAATTCCAACCAGCAGTTCCTGAGATTAGTGCGTTCAACTAAACAAACAATTTATCTTTATAATATTAAGTATAGATACTATAAAGAGGCCAGTCGTGGCACAGGGACACAAAGTGTAACTGTAAATGCGACTGGTTATGGATTCGATCCTCACTCGAGAAAATGATGTATTTATCTAAATTTATATTTCGTGGCGAGGCAAAGAACGCCACAGAACACACCTCCTACCTCCAGAATTCGGCAGAAAGCGGAAAACGGAGTGTCTTAACACTAGGTTCCCTCTGACTACCCTACTGTATGCGGGATACAGTTTGAAGCTGATGGTATAAAAGTAAAAGTGCAAGTGAAGCCTGAAAGCATTACTAGTACCAAATCCAATACTAATTCAATTCAAACATTGTTTAAATAACTTCTTTTTTATACAAAAAATTGTTCCGCTCTTAACACAATTAACCGTATACAGAATGTTATAATACAATTTTCCATCGACACGCCCATTGAGCTATTGTTTTTATAAAATCAAACAATTTTCAAACAAAATTGTTATAAATTAATAAAAAATAAAAGTTGTTTTGTTTGTTTGTTCATTTACACCATCATAATATCTCAATACAATGTTTGACTGTAATCACGACACCCGTGGGGTTCCCATTAGGGGGAATGTATGAAAAAGTGAAGAGTGATTTAACACTATATTCACTCTGCCTACCCAGTTATGTGCGATGCGATAAAGACGAATAATATTATTTAATAATACCGGTCAGGTGCGAATCGGACTCGGAATCGAGAGTTCCGTACAATTTTCAGGATTGCAGCTAAACGAGAATTACAACTTATGAAAGTTGCAAAAATTGATTTTTTAAATATAAGTTTCTTTAAATATTATTTTTCTCGATATATCTAATAATTTCCACTCTTTAGATTTTTTCCTCTATTTGTAATATAAGTTTTCACTTCGTACCAAGCTTTATGCCGTAGGTGTACGGGACGTACCCGATAGGTTTTGATTACGCGGCGTATTATCTGATTGCGTAGACTTAGAATAGAAGCTTAAATTTTTCTTTGCTCTAACGAACCGTAGCCCAAAATATATATTTTAACTTAAACTTTAGCTTGATACCTCCACGCGATCTCGAGTTAAATGGCCTCGACAGTTCTTTTGTGGTACGGAACCCTAGAAAAATAAAATATCTACAAGTAAAACCGTTTCAAATTATTAGTTGTGTATATTATTATATAAAGACGATTTTCAGTGACTTATTATAGTTTTTCTTAACAATGTCGTCAATATTATTAGTGTGCGTTCTCTTATTCAGTAAGTTATTCAAATTATATCCCAACATAAGTGCTGGGTTCGATACAGGATTGAGTTACATTTTCTTATATAAAATACCTACTATTATTTTTTGTCGAGACGTAAGACTTGACGAGGGACAAACGTGAAATTGTAGGTGCGATTTCCACTCGGGTGACTGAAATATTTAATATTGTCATTTCTTCGTTCTGGTGACAAAGCAAAGCGCGATGATATTACTACTCATCACGTAATATCTCGATATTTCGGCGGAAATAATTCCGTTTTAATAGGAACAAAGTGTCTTAACACTAGGTTCCCGCATATCAAGGTTGGAGGAACCTTGGAGGAAACATAAAGCTGCCTTTTTTTAATACATGTTTTCTTTTTCAGGTACTCTGTTTGCATACCCTCATATGTATACGATACCATGTCCGATCACTCAGAGTCTTCCACCACCGCACTCACCTCCTTCTGGTAGCCACTCCCATAATTACAACCCGTATCCTATGAAAATAATTGTTAACTACCCTCAAGATAATGCAGGTTGGTTATTTATATGAATATTTTTACACACTACCGACACAGTATCTGACAGTGAGCGTGAAGATTGTGGGTTCAATTTCTACTCGGGGAATGAATACGACCGCTCTGGTAACAGAATGTGCGTGTTTTGTTAATAAGCACTGCGTGTATTTCCGCCATTGAACACGCATGTCTTGAAAATTGAACGTTACGTGAAGAACGTAGTGTCTTAACTCTTTACAAAAAGTATCCTCTGCCTTCCTTGCGAAGCTACGGTTTTTTTATACCAAAAATTGGAATGTGTCTCACATATCTAGAGGAATACACAGGCCAAATAATGATGATACCATTATTATAATATTATAAATGTTAAAATTTATGAAGATGAATGTTTGTTCCACTTTCAAGTAAAATCTACTGACCGAATTTGGATGAAATTTTGCAGTAATATTGGTTATATATCAGAATAACAACGTTATGACTATAACGCGCCAGTTGTGGGTTCAATCTCCACTCGAAGGAATTATTTATTGCTAGCTCTGGCATCAAGGCAAGAAGCCCGGTGTTAAGTTCCGCCACTCAACACGCAATGCCTCGATGAATGATGATGCCTCGATGAAACTTAACGGCGTAAAATGGAGAACGGAGCATAGCATTAGGTGCCCTCTGTTTACTCTGCTATGTACGGGATACTATATATTTATTTTATTTTATTGACACAAAGGCTTCAATTTTTGTGGAGATTTAATAACTTGGCTCGCAATATAATAAGCAGACATACTTATAAGTCGTACAGTAATAAAAACGTGTAAATAAAATCGTATGCCATATATAGGATCAGTATCCCGATCTTGTATGTGGCATCGAATCCAAACAATTATCACGCAGTCGTGATGCGGCCTTTTTTATTTTGCCACTCAACAAGCAACGTATAAAAAATTGGGCGGTACTAGCGGAACAAAGTCTTAAGACTAGCTTCTCAGCTATATCCGGGATACAGCGTGAAATGGTTTTTTTTTTAATCCTATTTTCTTTTCAGGTCAGATCCCAAGTTGTGGCGATTCTCGAAATTCTGACAGTATAAGTCCTCGTGGAGACCTTGGCACAGTAACTAGTATACTAAAGCTGCCCGGCGCTTTGGCTGATAAACTAATAAGTGGGGAAATAAGCTTAAAATAAATAATAAAGATGTTGTTTAAATATTGTTTTATTTTATTTTCGTATATTTTCGCTGCACTTGTCAAGCGATCGTCAAAGGTCGTTTTACTCGCTCTTTCAAGAATGTATCTTTTTATTATAGCACTTACGACAGTGTTTCCTTGTATCAGATATTCAAGATATGACACACACTCCTAGTAAACGAAAGAATCGTTTTATTTAAAAAAATTGAGAGAACGCCTTGGCGCAGGGGTTGTGAGTTTGATTGCCACTCGGGAGAAAGGAATATTTAATATTTTCCGTCACACACAACACGCACTGCCTCCCTTTGTCCACTTTCGGCGGAAAGTGGACAACAGGAGGGACAACGGAGTGTCTTAACACTAGATTTTAGGATCCCTCTAGGCCATATTCCACACATAGCTGGCTGGGCAGAAGAAACCTGGAAACCTAGTAGACTTCTTTTCTCTACTATCCACCGAATTTTGGAGGCATTATTGAGTCCTGGAACCCAACGCCATGTTGTGCCTCGTCACCAGAGTGCCAAGACTTACGAGTAGAACTTCGTCTTACGAGTATATCTAGTTCAATCATAAAATATAAATCCCGTGGGAAAGAAAAATTAATCAAAAGTTTACGTCAGATTTTAATATAACCTTTTTTACCATATATAAGATAGGTATGGTTTACCATATATAAGATACATAAGGAGCTATTTTAACTAACTTCAAAAAAAGAGGTAATCAGTTTTTTTAGCTTCATTGCACAATGTAGCTACATTGTGCAGATTAGGGAGAGGGAACACTTGGGAGGGAGCCCTTTTTATGTTTTTCTTTTTATTAGGGAAACAAACATAATATGAAGTTCACAAACATTACACATATTAAAAATAATGCACAATCGAATCAAGTTCTGACATAGTATTAAAAAATTCCGTTGCTCCTGCACTGTACAATTTTTAAGACATCGCATGTTGAGTAACGGAACTCAACGCAGGTTTTTTTCTTGTTACCGAAACGAGGAAATGAAAATAAATAATTCCTTCCAGTGGGAATCGAACTCATAAATGTCTCCTATACAGTAAGACTGTGTGCAGCTACGTCATGACGGCGTATTTAAATATTTACGGCGTATTTTAATTTTGACAATATACACTCTTGTGAATCAACGATTACTCTAGACTAAGGAAATCCAGTTAAAGGAAGGAAGTGGGCACAAATTTTATGGCTAAGACTCTCTGTGGGATAATATATCTATCTTTACTGTCATAATGGTAATAAAAAAATATTTTGAGCTTCAATTCACATACAGTTTGATTAACTTTATGATAAAGTTAGGGACCACTTCGTAAGTTTTTGAAAAAGTATTCCAATGTTTAGCGGCAAATCTAAGATAGAAAGTAAAATCAAATCGAATTCTATTTTGAGGTAAAATAAGTATGATATTTGCTATTAATTGTAGGTGAGAGTTGAAAACACTGTTTAACAAATATGATTTGATCTAGATTACATGAAAACTGCAACGCAATTCCGGATATTTTAGATTTAATTAGTTTTCAGAACAAAATCACCTGTACTCTGTAGACTGCTATTGGTGGTGAAACAACTTCAGAAAATATATTTTTCTAGTAATACGGCAAAGCGCGGTATTTAGTTCCGTCACTTAACATACAAGTGTGTGTGAGATGAACTGAGTGCCTTAACACTGAAGCTAACAAAAAATCAACCAATCTATTATACTTTATAACTAAAATTCCCACTGGATGTAGGAAATCAAATTAAAATACTTTCAAATACACGCTTTTTGGAACAATCGATGAATTTTGTGAATTTGTGAAACTCCCATAGTCTATTACAAAAGTTTTGACGTTGACTCTAATTGATTTCACATTGACACCCCTGTGGCTCAGTATTTGTATACTATCTATACTAATATTATAAAGCTGAAGAGTTTGTTTGTTTGAAACACTTTATCTCAGGAACTACTAATTAGAACTGGAAAGTTGTGAAGTCCATATGTAGAGGAAGACTATACCTAGGCTATGACAAAGGTCATATACCAGAACCAGACACCAGAACCTTGAAATGATATAGAAAGAGATGAGGAAAGGATCCGTCCTTTCTGGATGGATGCAAGGTCAGTGTAAATGGTAAGAAATTAGAGTAAGTGAATGTAGTGGTATATTTGGTAAGTATGTTCAGTAAATGGATGTGGAAAGGCGTATTGCCGGTAACAGGGTTAACGGAGCCTTAGCTGCAATGATGAGACGCAATGCAGTGTTGATACTGACGCTGTTATACGGCAGCAAAACGTGGGTATTACAGAAAAAGAATGAAAGAAAGATGAATGCCGTGGAGATGCGATCTCTTTGTAAGATATGCGGGAGTCAGCTTAGCTGATCGAATCCGCAATCAAGAGATACATAGAATGACAGGTACTAGCGAGAAAGTCACGGTGAGAATGCAGAAGAATGTGCTCAGTTGGTTTGGGCACGTCGACCTTCGAAAACTGTATTAAAGATTTAATACTGAATTAAAGATACTGTAAGAAGGTCTGGAATATATATTGAAATGTGCACCCCAAGCTCTTTCATCAGATACCTCATTTGAACTATCAGCTTTAATACTAAATTTTGCCTCCCTTTTAAGACTATTATTTTCAAGGATTTAACCACAGATGAATAGTTATCAGATTTTTCCTGAACTAGTCCTACCTGTAGATACCAGTTGCCAAAGTTCATAATTCTAGGTCAACCGGATGTACCCTATAAACCTTTATAAATTAAAAAAATAAATAAATTAGCTTCACACTGTATCCCGCACACAGCAGGGTAGGCAGAGGGAACCTAGTGTTAAGACACTCCGTACCCCACTTTCTGCCAAATTCTGGAGGCATTGCGTGTTGAGTGGCAGAACTCAACGCCGCGCTTAACCTCGACACCAGAGCGAAGAAATGGAAATATAAATTTAAGTAAATATTTCATCTCCTCGAGTGGGGATCGAACCCACAACCAGTCGGTTTTGCAGTCACACCTCGTGCCGCTGCGCCACGACCGGCCTCAACCTTTATAGTGTCTAATATAAACGGCAATGTCTTTTTTAAGTAAATATTTCCATATTTCTATACGATTTTCAGAAAATCAAGGGGCCGTAGACCTGAGAATAGGGTTTAAGTTTCAACTCGATATCTCCAAGCGTTGAGATAAAGGTTCTTGAAAGACAGACAGACAGATAGATAGACAGACGGACCGACAACAAAGTGATTTTATAGGGTTCTTTTGTTCCTAAAATCGTACGGAACTAAAAATGAACAGTGCATGAGGAACGATGTGTCTTAATACTAATATATTTAAAGAGAAATGTTTTTACATATATGACACATGCATATTATATTGAAAACATTTGTGAAGTCGTAAAATTCGTATAGTTCATATAGTTGTACTAGTGGGCGAGCGCAGCTTCGCCCGCTTATTTGCATCCTTAGGGGTGAATTCCAAAAAAACAACGAAATACGTGTTCAATAACATATTTTTAACAGTTTGAATTTATTTTTTTATAAAAATCGGTGGCGATTTAAAGACTTTTCCATATAAACTTTCAACCCCTTATTTGAACCCTTAGGGAGTGAATTCTAAAAAACCATGAAACACCTGTTCAATGAAATATTTTTGAGAGCCTGAATTTCAAATTTTATAAAAATCGGTGCCGATTTAAAAAAAATCCATACAAACTTTCAACCCCTATTTCATCCTTTTAGGGTTAACATTTTTCAAAATCCCTTCTTAGTGGATGTCCAGATTATAAAAATAAACATCTGTCCAAATTTCACGTTTCTACGCACAGCAGTTACGGCTGTGCGTGCATCTTACCTCAGTCAGTCAGCACAAGTCCTTTTATATATATGGATGGTTGGTACCGATTCCAACTGGTAATGAAATCCTACTAATGTAAAACTTTGTAAGAATTAATATTTGTCCCATTTTCACGCAAAAACTACTGAACGGATTTAAATTACTTTTTATATAATAAGTAATACAGCTAATAAATACTAATAATAAGAGGCCAATCGTGGCGCAGGGGCACAAAATGTGACAGTAAAACCGACTGGTTGTGGGTTCGATCCCCACTCGAGGAGATTAAATATTTACTTAAATTTATATTTCCATTTCTTCGCTCTGGTGGCGAGGCAAAGCGCGGCGTTGAATTCTGCCACTCAACACGCAATGCCTCCAGAATTCGGCAAAAAGTGGTGAACGGAGTGTCTTAACACTAGGTTTCCCTCTGCCTACCCTGCTGTGTGCGGGATACAGCGTGAAATTGATTTTTGTTTTTTTTGTACTAATAATAAATAATAATAATAATAATAAAACAGTATGAAAGTAACAATAAATACTAATAATAATAATAAAATAATTAATGTAAGATAATATTTTTATTTCCTCACTCTAGTAACAACTAAAAAGACAAAAGGCGGCGTTGAATTTTGGTACTCAACACTCAATGCCTCGAGAATTCGGCGGAAACTCAGCTACATGCGGGATACGGCGTGACGTCTTGTCACCCTTCGAATTAAGACATTGTGTATTTTGGTAATAGAACAACTTGTATTTAAGTAAACAATAAGAAGGCCGTGATGCCCCTGCGGCACAGCACCTGACTATAAAAACGACAATCGTGAGTTCTATTCCCACTCGAAAGAGTTAATTAATTTCACCTTCTTTGCTTCTGGACAAAGCACAACTTTGAGTTCCGCTACTCAAACAAGCAATGTCTTGAAAATTGGTTGATGCGGTGCAAGCCGCATAAGCGGGATACACGAAGCTATTAAAAAATACGCGCATTGTACCAATCTTTGTTATAGAAACATATTATGTTTAATTTTTTCTTTTATAATATTATAGTTACTAAATTTAACACGGCTGTGGTCATTACCCACCATTCGAGATAATCAAAATATTTAGAAAAAAAAAACGATTGACGTTCTGATTTTATTGTGGGTTTATATTGCAAAATGAGAGGAACTATACAATGATAGGTACATATATATTATATTTTTATTATTATTATATTTAAATAACACGATTGTGTCGAGTGGACGCGCGCGACAATAGTGTGTTCAATTTCTATTCAGAAGAAATTATTATTTTCTATTTCTCGCTTTGGTAAGAAGACAAAATGCAGCGTTACATTTCGCCACTCAATAGTTTAAAAATTAAGCATGCATGGAGAATGCCTTAACACTAGGTTCCCTCTATCTACCATGTTATATGCCGGATGCAAGTAAATATTTTTTTATTTAAATTTGTATGAGTTATTTAGAAAGATGGATTTAGTCTGTGATTTGTTTTAACCGAGTAACAAAAATCATAATGACTAGTGATCCACGCGCGGCTTTGGCCGCTTATTATAGCCAAACTATATATTATATTTATTAGTGTAAAAATATATCTAATAACGTTCAATAGTTAGTGAAAGTGGTACATTCATCTATCCTCACAAACTCTCACATTTATATTATTAGCGTATCTAGAGATATTGTCTGCGGGGGGTTTGGCTTTAGCTTTGGACAGATATGGTCGGTTTTTTAAATGTTGTTATTACTTTTAATTTTTCGAGGCAAATTTTATCGTAAGTAACAGTTTTGGGTTGGGTACTAGGCTAGGGCTGTGATGATATGATGTGTGAAATGATTTAGGGTGTCCTGGAATCTTTGGGTATACAGATGGCAACACAGTTATAGAGGGCTACATAACCAAAGCAACTGCAAGTTCGCCTGAAATACAATAATATAGGGATAATATGGTTTAATGCCTTAATTTGAACCTCAAAGTCCCCGATTGGGGAGATGCCAATTTGAACAAAATTTAATGCCACTAAGGCCCTGGCGTGTCTGTTCACCGCGAAAAAAATGTTGTTTGAATTATCCCCTTCGTTTCGAAATGTATCGTTTCCGTTACGCGCCCACCTTGAACTTTGGATCTAAACACGTCACTAACTTCAATACCAGCAAAACCTCTGGACTCTGGATACGTGGCACTCCACTATTGGTGGTCTCACTACTTTCTGTCTCTCTCCATCCTTCCACACACCACGTAATTGTGGTATGGACTACCTGGGGTAGTGATTACAGGTCTCTATAACTTAGGTACCTTAAAAAAGCAGATCTATCCCCACAACAAAAGCCGGCAACGCGCCTATAGCCCCTCTGATGTTACACGGGATCATTGGCGACGAAGATCACTTACCATCAGTTGACCCGTACGCTCATTTGCCTAGTCTTTTTCATAAAAAAACCTAATGTCGGGACATTGCATGTTGAAATTTTAATTAGGGGCACAAGTATGCGACTGTAAAACGCGACGGTTCTCGGTTAAATTCCCACTTTAGCCAGGTTTTCGTAGCAGTAGAATTCAATTCAATTTAATTTAGAATACAAATTTCAATCATTCCCGAAGTCAGAATTCAATCTTGGTATCAAAATTATCAATCCCGCGGAATCCCGGTATTTACGTGATCCCGTACATAAAAAAAAGTATTATTAATACAAAGCAAATGAGTGCTAGAGTAAACTAAAATGTGAGTGGAAGTAAGTTAAGCCAATATAATTCTACTTTTATTTGAGTACTAGCGACCCACTCGCGGCTTGGCCCCCATACCATACAAGTACTACGTGGCTGCTCGAGAAGATGAAATCGGCTGCAAGAGCGCCCCCCGCGGAACTCGAGAGCATGTTTCTGCAGCGCACGTGGTTAAAGTAATACAGTGGCTTCCTAATTATTGTTCCTTCGTTATTCAAAGCTAACTTAGAAATTAACCGTAATGTTATATAACCGTAACCTATAGCACTCCTGAGGAGTGTAGCTTTTATACAAAATAAGAAAAAAGTAGATCCAACCAACAGTTCCAGATATCTTAGCGTTTAAACATACAAACAAACTGTTCCGCTTTATTATATTAGTATAGATTTCCAATTAGAAATATGTCAAATATTCAAGACTAAAGCCTCAGATCAGATCCATTCATCTACTCTTAAAGCTAATATTCATTATTCTCCCTACTTATTATTATCGTTTTTCATGTAAAATCGTTATCTTCAACCAGCGTCATTGGTAATATTTAAAACAAGAACTCGAGGGATCAATGACACTATTTTTATATTTTTTTTCTGCAATTGATGTTTGTGATTAAACACTTTAAGTACAGACTTATTTCATTAAAAGTAGTAAAAAAAAAAATACTTTACTAACGAATATTTTTGAACAGAAATTAGCTAAATTCTAATAAGATTTATTTTTAAACACTTAGTCAATAAACTTGTCTATACTACTTGTTTATTATTTAGTTGAGTATTTAATTTAATATTAATCTTTTTAAAATAATATACTATGAATGAGTACGAGCTTCGGAGAACTGCCATCCTATGTATACTTCTTTTCAGTCTCGCAAACCTGGCGGACCCTGCACTGTTAATTTCGCAACTTGCATATTGAGCGGCGGAACTCAAAGCCGCACTTTGTCTCAATACCAGAAAATAACTAATTCCTCCGATTGGAAATGGAGCCAACGTTTTCCAATTTGAAAATGTGCTGTTCCGCCACAACTGCCTCATATATTTTTGTATATGTATATATTTTTTTTAGGTACAATATAAATGAATAAATTATTATTTGAACGAGATGTTAATGATACGCCGCAATCCACAATGGATATCAAAACGTAAGTCTTTATAAACTTTACGCTAATAGAAACCCATAGAAAAAGGAGAGTGAACCAAGTGTTAAGATACTCCGTTTGTCTTGTAACGTCTAATTTTAAGGAATTTGTGAATTTAAGCAAAAAGCTATTAAAGCTATTTGCTTTAATTTTTTTCTTAGATAACCAAAACCAAATAAATCAAACCAAAATACAATACGGCATGCGCAGTTAAAAATCGTTTAAAAATACATATTTTTAAGAACGTCATCTGCAGATGCTATTATTTCAAATAAACAAAGCTAAAAAATGAAATGTTCATTTACAAACTGCTTAAAGGTATTTTAAATTATAAAGGGAAGAGAAAGTAATGTGGGAGTGATTCGTCACTGATGGGATTGTTTTTCCTTTACGCTGTAGAATGCATGTAACACGATAGGCATAGGAAATCTAGTATTAAGACACTGCGTTCCCCATGGACCACCCACTTTTCGTGACATTGAATGTTGTGTGGCAAAACTCAACACACCTTTTAATGCGGTTTTCTCTAATAGACTAAAACGAATTACAAACGCTACAAACTCTGGATACCTCTCTCGCTTCGTCTATTGTCTCGCACATGCCTTGCAAGGCGTCCTCATACATGTTATTTGCTTTTTTCAGAACTGTTGTGTGTCTTCATAAGTATTGTAATATCCACGTATATGGGTAACGCTTGTGATGTGCCAAGTAAGGTAAAACTTTTTATAATTTTATTTTATAGCTGTAATATACTGTGAAATAGGCTAACTGATAAATAAGTAATATTAAGTTCCATTTTGTCCACTGTAGTGAAATTTAACGCCGCCTAGTGTTACCAGAGCAGATATTAAAAAAAGTTCTTTACCTCCGTGAGAACTGAATCCATTAACGTCATGTCGATCTTTAATATATAAAACTATTGATCCTATAATCTTCGAGTTCTGCAATGTGACATTATATTAATTCAAAAGTGTTTTATTTTGTTTTGATATATTTTTTTAATATTATTATAATAAAATCCTTAATTGACCTTTCTGATGTATATGCTCCTTTACAATCTGTCAAGCTAAAACATTTAGCAGCTCCTTGGCTTATGGGTGATATGGAAATTCGTATGTCGAAAAGCAATAGGGCAAAAAGTAAGCTTAAAACGAATCCTACGGAAAATCCATACCGTAACATGCACAAAACACTACGAATCGATGTAACAAAGTCTGTAGAGATGCCTAACGAAAACACATATATGAATCAGTTAGAAACAATAGTCCTGCTAAAATATGGAAGTTTCTCGATCCTATGGGTATTGAGCGACTATTTAAAACGTTTACGATTAACTTAATAAACATTTTCACACTGTTAACCTCCTGAGCTAGAGCATAAAAACCAGTACTCTGTTATCACTCTCCTCACAACTTTTTCCATTTTTTACTCCTTTTAGTTTCCATTTGGAAACTCGGAAATTGAAGGTCACTGAAATTAGATGACATATTCTCGCCATAAAGTCGGACTCAATTGGCGCTGATGGGGTGAGGCATAAAATGATTCTTACAACACTGAACGTTGCGCTTCTTATACTTTGTCATTTGCCTGGAGATTTGCTTATTTTATCCATCGGAATATCTCGAAGCATCGGTTTAGCTATAGACCTAAAATGACCAATCCTACATCTTTCACACAGGTCTATAATCTATTTCTGTTCTTCCTTTTCTGTCCAAACTGCTTGAGAGAATTGTACATCAACAACTTTTGTTGTACATAACAAAAAAAATATATTATCACCTTTCCAATCTGGTGGCCAGGACACAATATGCTATGATATAATAAGTGGAATAAATATGATTGTTTATTACTATAATAACCTTATTAGATTTAACTTATGCTTTTAACATAGTTGATGTCGACATATTTTTAGCTTTATCACCAAACGCCATTGAATGGTTTTATTATTACTTGATGTCGATCAAGTAAGATCGTGAACGATGCATACAATTCAAACGTGCTAATGACAAACAGTCTTCATTCACTCGACTCAGTGCTTGGGTACCTCAAGGTGGTGTACTTTCTCCGTTACTTTTTCCATCTTTATAAACTTCTTAATTCCATTGCTGACATTGTCCTTTCATCATTACGCTCATGACTTGCAGATATATACGAGTACGGCGTTTGATGATATTGCTAATGCTATATGGCATGTCAATATTAACTTAAGCATTATTAGTACCTGGAGCAAATCATACGGTCTGTTTATCCTAGCAAGTCTCCGTTTTGCACCCTCGGTAACGCAAAGCAACTCTCTAAAATTTACTGCTCCCTACTTCCTTCCGTAAAAACGGTAAAATTATGGAACGAGGTACCCTGGTTCGTCTGGCATTCGACATCAGTTGATATCTTTAAGCGCCGTCTTAAAGAATATTACCTATCGTTATTGTCTATGTATTTGGTTGATTTTGTGCATAAACATATGTATGTTTGTCTATAACTGTATTTTTATATAAACGTATGTGTGATATCTATGTATGTAAGTGTGTATGTATAGTGTATAGATATATATATTATATATAATAATAATTAAATTAAAATCAGCTTCACGCGGTATTCCACACACACCAGGGTAGGCAGAAGGATCCTAGTGTTAAGACACACCATTCCCTACTTTCCGCCGAGTTCTTGAGGCATTGCGTGTTGAGTGGCGGAACTCAACGCCATGTATTGCCTCGACACCAGAGCGAAGAAATGAAAATATAAATGTAAGTAAATATTTTATCTCCTCGAGTGGGGATCGGACCCACGACCGATTTTACAGTCATACTCAGTGCCCCTGCACCACAACTGGTCACAATATATAATAAATAACAAAAATATCTTTATGCAAAGTTGTCCACTTATAATGGTCTCTTACTATTAGTTTTTATGAATAAAAGGTTACCTGTAATAGATCACTTATAGTGGATAAGGCCGCCTTTGCACTATACTAAAGTTACAAATTTTACCAATTGAATACAGTGGTTTTGATTTGATTTGAAATAAATATCATTACAGATTGTTAATTTATGTGATCATCATCAGAAAAATTATAAATCACATGATAATAATATGAATGAAGAAAACAGTGTTAAATATATAGAATCTAATGGAGATGAAATAACTTATCATAATAGTGATGAAAATGAAATAGAGAAATCAGGATTATTACACAATAATTTCCTTTTAGATGATATACTTACAAGTTGTAGAAATGTAACTGTTTTATACTTAGCTGGTTATGATGATGAAATATATGAATTGAGAAACGATCTCCTAAAGAAGGGCAATGGCAATGAATTACTTATTTATTTTTTTGTGTATAGCGATCATAAGTTCTTCAATATAGGAAAAATTCACACTAACATAATATATTTTGACGAAAGTGTATTAAAATACAGCCATTATTATTATTTAAATTCAGAAACGGTAAAAAATATTTGTTGTTACAATAAACTACGATTTGAAAACTTAATTGAAAGTGTGCCTGATAAAGCAATAGATGAGAATAAATCTAAATATTTTACAGTTTACCCACAAAAAGAAAGTGATTGGTATGAATTTATAATTCCAAAAGGTAAAGACATGTTCATAAAAGATATTATAGTAGATTTAACTAAAAATAATGATAATAAATTAAATAAGCCAGCTGGCTCTACATCTACATCATCCATATTAGATCAACCTAATGATAACAAAATTTACTATGTTAATGAAGATTTTGTAAATTCTTGCATCCAGAGTAAATATTTAAAAGAAAAAAATGAAAAAAAATCCATAAATAAAAACCTAATACTTAAGTCTAATATGGATATATCGCCGCCAATTAAATTGGAATCAAAACTTGAAGATATGTTAGATCCACAAAGTAAATCAATATTATATAATACAAAAAAGGTACTAGTTCCTTATAACGAGGATAAATTAGAACAAAATATTGAAAATTTACCCACTTTTATACCTGTGACTTCAACAGTAATAAATAGCAAGCCTAAAGACACTGAAAAAACAAGCAAAAATGAAGTAGCAAAAATGTTCAAAGATAAGAGCATCAAAACTTTTCAACATCATAAAGATACAACTTATTATAGGCTTCCAAAGATGTTAGATTCTTATACTAAAACAATGTTTGATCAAGTTTATTCATATAAAAATCCATTCAGTAATGTTGATGTAAATGGATTCAATATTGTTGCACCTACATTATTCCAAGGGAACAAAATTAATAAAATTAGTAATAATAATAACAATCGCGTACTACTAAATGATAGTCAATATTATTCATATGATACAACGCCTAACAACATCCTATTAAACACTGAATATGATATCCACAAACCAAATTATAAAGCATTCCCGCACATTCACACTTTAAATCAATATATTCCTAATAAAAAGTTACCAACTGAAGTAGTATCAAAAAATACAGATTTTAATTTTCATACACAAATAAAAAACATTCCTTTCAACAGATTTAAGCCTCTATCGTCATTTTCTGATGGATCATATAAATTATTAGATTCTTCATACAATAATAATTATGATTTAAATCCTAATTACGTGACGTATGAACAAAATTTAAAGCCGCTGAAGAATAAACAATACAGTACAAAAAATCCGTTTGTTGATTTTAGCATACCTATAATTAATACATCATCCAATATAAAAATTAATGATAAACATAAGAAAATTATATATTTACCTGAGGCCTATTCTTTATATCGTCTAAATAGTGCAACCCAGAAGCAAAAAGATGAACCTAATAAAACTTTAATCCACACTCCCCCCATATTAAATATACTATGTCAAAAACTGACTAATGATAAATCTAGAATTTTAAATGCAGATGGTTCAAATATCTTAAACAGACCAGGAGAGTTGGGCGCATCATTAATAAATACAAATACAAAACAAGTCTTAGCAAGTCCTCAAGCATTTGGTTATATTTTTGATTCACCAAACTATAATACGAATGATGAAAATAAGCCGGAAGAAATAAAAAGGTATCCATATTATAGTAAATATAATAAGCTCTTACCTGCTTCGTATTTACCTAAATTCTATACTGCTAATAGAAACTTCTCTCCTGATTTATATCAACCCATTCCTATGAAAATATATCAACCGTTAGAGAACATTCTAGAAAATTCTAATTCCCCTATCAATGGTAATCCAAACAGAATTCAAAAAGTTAAATCAGATTTTCTATTATTCAAAGAAAAACCAATTATATCTGGAATTTTACCAGAAAGAGGAAGACTTATACCATTCTTAATTAAAAAAAACCTGAAAAAACCTGACACATTGGCATTGCCGCTACAACCAATCATAGAATTGGTAAAAAGAAAACCTCAAAATATTATTTTGCCATCTTCTGAACAAGAAGGTGCACAAGCTACTGATGATAATATAGAGAAAAAATATTTTATGAATACACAATCACCTTTAAACGAAGTCATATGTAAACATAAAAATGCTATTCCAAATTCAAATATAAATATAAATTTAAGTGAAAATCTTAACTTCATAAAGAGAGTAAATAAACCAACATTATCGACGCTTAAGCAGGAATCATATGAATATGCCTCATGGTTCAAAAAATATCAACAAAATATTCGAGAATTATTACCAAATACAAAATTGTCATATTTGCCAAAAATTAAATCGTCAACAAATATACCTTTTCAAAATAGTTACACACCCTCAGACCCTATTTACTCTAGTGAAGTTCCAAAATCCCCTCACATTTCAATGTCTGTCACACCAGCTCCTGTTTCCTCAGAAACATTTCCCATGTCTCAGACACCAGTTAATATTATAGAATTCCCCTCAAGTATCGATCTCTCAATTCCTTCAAAAAATATCCAACGCACACAATTTGTAAGTATACCAAAATTTAATTTTACCTCGAACCAATATCTTTCGAAATATCACTTATCGACTAAACCACAAACAAAAACGGTATCAGCATATTCTATAAAATCACCAGCTATTCCTTTACCTGAATTTTTATCTCCATTATCACCATGTCAATTAACACACAATAAGCCAAAATCTCAAGATATTTCACTAATATCTTCTTATCTAAGATTATATAAACCAATTGAATCAGAAGTTATATTTAAATTGCCGCAACATGTTTTCAAATCAAATATACCCACGTTAAATCAAGAACTTGCTACTTCAAATGTATTTAATAATAAAAACTTATCTTCCCTTACAAACCTATCACAACAATGGTTTTTGCCTCAAAGTATTTTATCTTCATCAATAACTTCGCAAATTGTGGCAATGCCTGAAAGAAACAAAATATTACATCGACCTGAGCAAAATTTCAAAGAATATCCTCTAAAATCATACTTATTATCTAAACCACAAGTTGTTACAGCAAAAGCCTATTCTCCAATTATTTCTATACCTAAAGTGTCGTCTCCACTTCTATCATTATACGAGGCAATACCTAATAAGCTAACTCAAGAACGAGTACAATCAAGTATGCCTAGTTTCTATCAAGAATCTCCTAGTCCTAAAGATACAGTTTATGTTAAAAACTTTAAACTACATACAATTCCTTATGTAATAAAAATAAACCCTTTAAAATATGGTAATTGGCCTCAAAATAATATAATTTTACCGATAACTTTACCATATATGGTAGTACCTAAACGAAATCTAGCATTACATCTTGCCAAGCAAAACCTTGATCAACATCCTCTGAAATCATATTTATCAGCTGAGCCACAATCTGTACCAGCATCAGCATTTCCAATTATTCCTACTTCTACACCTGAAATAATATCATCGTCACGTTCACCAGTGCCAGGTATACGTTATATACCTCAAAATGATTTAGCTTCACCAATAACTTTACAACATGTAGCAATGGCTGAAATAAACAAATATTTACATCAACCCAAAAAAAATGTTAATCAATATCCTCCTCGATCAGATTCTACATCAGAAGCTGTTATAAAACAAGCCTTTTCTATTAAATCGCCAATTATTTTTTTACCTAGAATGTCATCTCCGCCAGCTTTGCCATTGTATAAAGCGATACCTAACAAGCCAACAAATCAAGAAATTTTGCCAATCTCTTCATATATGGGACGATATAAGCTAAATGATCCCGATATATCAACAAATATTATATTCAAACCTAATATACCTAATTTCAATCAAGGAACTCCGACTGCTACAGGTACCCTTAGTAATAGAAACTTAAAGATACAGACAAATCCTTGTACAACAAAATCTTCACAATATCGTAATTGGCCCCAAAATATAATACCAATAGTTTCACCATATGTCGTATTACCTGACCGTATTCAAAAGTTACATCTTCCCAAACAAAATTTTAATCTTTATCCTCTGAAAACATATTTATCACCTAAGCTGCAATCTGAGCCAGCATTAACATTTCTAATTTCATCACAAAATACTTCCATACTTGCACTAACACCATTTTCAAAGTCACCAGTTTCAGCTATTAGTAATTGGCCTCAAAATATTTTAACGTCATCAATAACTTCACCACACTTGACAACGCCTGAAAGAAACAAGAATTTATATATATCGAAACAGAATGTCACTCAATATCCTCCAAAATTATACTCATCATCTAAACCACAATCAGTTTTTATGAAATCGCCAGTAACTCTTTTTCCTGAGGTAATGTCATCATCATCACCTCTACCATTATACGAAACAGCACCTAATAATTCAATAATTCAAGAAATTTTAGCCACTATTAAACCCTCTAAGTCATCAAACGTTATATTTACATTACCTCAACAACCATTAAAATCAAGTATAACTAATTTCAACCTAGAATCTCCTACTACACATAGTAATAAAAACTTCAAAGTACTGACAAATCCTTGTGTAACAAATCATGTACCTTCACAATATCGTGATTGGCCTCAAAATAATATACCTTCAACAATAGCTTCACCATATGTTGTTACACCTGAAAGAAATCAAAATCTACATCTTCCCAAGAAAAGTTTTAAACAATATCCTTTACAACCATACTTATCACCTAAGCTACAATCTCTTCGAGCATCACCATTACCATTTACACAATTAACTCATATATTTGGAAAACCATATAAATTAAATAAACCTAATCCACATTCACGTACTAAATTCACATTACCAAAACAACATTTTAAACCAAATTTACTTACTAAGAATCAAGAACCTGTATTATCTAAGAATATATTTAATTCTTCACAGTTAGAACCATATATATTGAAACCAACTATAGCAGAACCCTTCCAATTAAAAAAAAATCAAACACAAATCTCTTTACCAAAACATTATAATTCTTATAAGCCTACAAAGATACATGCTTCTAGTTCTGAAACCATTTTGCAAAACGCATTGCTACCAAAGCCTTCTTCGATAATTTCTACATTACCAATGCTGTCATTACCAACGTCGTATAAATTATCTTATCCAAAATATAAAACATACAAGTCTAAAGAAATTTACTCGCTACCCAAACAATTTTCTATACCTAATGATAAATTTAAAGTCTTTCCGACAAATGAATACAAATCAATTCCAGAATCAAAATTGAATACTGTGCCACCAACACCACTATTTACTCCAACAATTACAAAGATTTGGTCACCAAAAAGCAAAGCATATGCACCTATGTTCAATACGATATCGCCATCAAAACAATTTAGTTTAAGACATGAAAAACTGATTCCTATTGAATTTTCTAAAGCTATTGATAAAAACGTAAACTCTTCAACGATGAAATCATCTGTGTTACTTACACAACCAACATTTAAATATAGCTTACATTTAAATTCGCACCGAATACCTCTACCATCATTATTACCGTCATTTAATCAATATCCCTACCAGCCTACTTCGAGTGACTTTAATTCTCTCAATATTTCTACAAAAGTTGATTCAATTTCACCTATATATCATATATCTCTAAATAATAAACTATATCTAAAACCAGGTCCCATAACGCTTAGATTTCTCTCACCTAACTTATTACCTAAAAAACATTCACAAAATAAAATAACATCTAAATTAAGCAGTTCTTCAAATTCATTATTAGAAAAATCTTTACAATATCAAATACCTACCATACAAGATACAGTTTTTAAAGCTAAAGTAGATACCTTACCGTTACGATTACCGCTATCTAGCATAAATAATACAAATAATAAAAAACGTTTTCCTAATTATCAAATTCTTCCTATTTCGAAGACGAAATCGTTTATTCCTAATTATAAAGTACCAAATCAAGTAATATGGCGACAAAGTAACCGTATTAAAACACGTCCAATTACTGATATAGCTTCATATTCAAAGTGTTTGTCACCACTAAATACTATAAGCCTTCCTGTTAAGCCTAACTCTTATAAGTACAATGCCGAAGAAAGTTACATTAAGCCACCTTCCAAATCTTCAATAAAGCTGCAACCTTCACACAGTCAAATTTGTAATTTAGCTCCATATTCTTATTATTCATCTCCTTTGAGAACAAGAAAAAAATATTCATCTCATAAACCTTACATATTTTCCTACATTCCTTTCCCATCAAAGATAAACTTAAAATCACTGAATTCATTTATCCTAAGCGATAACACAAGCAAAAGTATTCAGATGCCACTGATAACAAGTTCTGAACCTAGCAAGCCAGATTTACCATGTATTTTATCTTCCACTTTAGCTCATCTTTTAGAAACATCTACACTACCTTTTACTCCACTAGGTCAACCTTTATCGGAAATGAATCCAAACCAATTCAGGCTTGCCAATGATCAGTCATTAAATCTACGAACAGAACGGAAATTATTGAAAAAACCTTTTAAATATGATTTAATCTCCCATCATCGTCATTATGAACCTGTTCAAACCTTGGATACAGAATCATCTGTTCTTCATTCTAATTTACCAAACTATTCCATGATAAATACTAAGTACAAAAATATACTTAAATCTTTCTATAAATATCAAAATTACCTCACATATTTAAAAGAAAATCAGGTTATTCCTAAGGAATTTAAAAATGCACTCCTGTCACTGAATCCAATATTTAATTCACATTCAAAGTCAAACTTAGATATCGCATCGTCTACTCCTTACACAAATGTACCAAATCATTATTGGTCCCAAACTACGCCTAAATTTACTTACAAAAATCATAATAACCTCCCGTTAATATTACAAGATCAAGTAAATCTTAATAAGGTCATCAAAGATAAGGCCACAAATAAAAATTTGCCAATCCAACCGAACCCAAGTTTTATACCTTATAAATCGCATCTATCATATATAAAACCTTTTATAAAAACTTCATCTAATTATCAAACAGACCTTCAAGGAACATCTACACCTATTATTACCCCAGCGTATCAATCAATATATGTTAAAAATGGTAGCAGCCAATTTAAGGCTACAAATTTCTTATCAATACCATCAAAATGGATTGAATTGATATCGCCACCATCTGTAGACCCTTTTAAATCTGATCTAACTTATTTATCACTGCCTTTGCTGAAATCATCTAGTGTATTAACCTCATATCTTCATCATCCTGTATATAAAACATTAGAAACATTAATACCACCTCCTAATTTAATTAAAAAATCAACGTGGCCATTAAATAAATCTAAATTTACACCCAAGAGTATTGATAAATACCAAAATTACCAGACATTCAATTTACAAGATCGAGCTATCCTAAGGAAAAGTAGTAATAACACACCACCCTTCCTGACTCCTATTACAAAAGTAACTTCAAAATCAAAATCTTTTAACAAATTTAAATTATATCCTTCTTTTAAGCCATTCAATAATCCAAGCAATATTCAAGTTTTTAAAGCACCCTTTTCAATTAGCAATATTGATACTACACATAAAAATATTCTCTTACAACCGCAACCTATTCAACCAGACTTATCATATCTTAAACCTTCCGAAAGAAGTCCAATTCAAGATTACTATCAAACAACATCACCATATCAATTGGCATGGCCCAAAACTATTTCAACTGATAATTTCAAAGATATGAATACATTATATCATATTCAGACATCAAAATTACCGACAAATTGGCAATTAAAAAAATCTCTTACTCTAGACATGAACATAATTAAACCTAACCTGGCTTATTCTCCACCCACAATATTATCATCTGCTAAGGAATTATATCATAAAAATGCCGGTTTCTTAATAGATAAAACTTCTGCTTTTGAAAAAAAATCTCCATATCCACTACATTCAAATCTTAAAATCAGGTCAGGTACGTACTCAATTTATACAGAAATTCCAAACAAAATAGTAAATTATATAGATACTGATAAAAAAAATCACATAAATTATCTACAAAATAAACCTAAAATAAAGAATCAACGGTACTCTAACATATTATATAATAATGATAATTATAATAAATATTATGCAATGATTAACAGAAGTGTTAAACACCAAACACAAATTCTAAGCCCACTTGGAAACTCAAATACTTATCCACATGAACTTATAACGGATCGAGAAGGAAATCTTAATCCAATAGCCAAAATCTTAGAAAAAAGTTATAGACCAGATTTGGGTCTTAGAAAAATCATTATTAATAACGAAATAAATGAAAACATTCCATATAAAAGAGCTAAGGGTACAAAAAAGATCGGAAAAGAAATTCCATTACCAAATGTAAGTATTTTGAAATACGACCCGCGTGAAATAAACAACGGTGTTGAAATAGAAACGGGTAATCCAGATATTTTTATAAAAGCATGGACTTCTAAAATAGAAATTATAAAACCTAGAATTGTATATGATACATTTCATGTACAAGCATTTAATTTCGAACCTATAGTTAAGGAAGTAGGTAAATATCATCCGAATGTTGTAGAGGATATAGTTAAATCATACGTTGAAAAGTACTACGGTGAACCTATAGTTTTGAAAGGAACATACAACTTTTATAAGCCATACATAATTTCTAATGTGAATAATGAATATTTAAAACATGGTAAAATATATTTAGTTTGGCCTACTTTATGTGATTGTGGCTGCAAATGTGTTAGATGTCGGTGTTACAAGAAATTTTCATAAGTTAAAAAAATAGGAGATTCAAAATAACAAGAATGGATAACATAATTGGATAAAAAACTTCATATTTTACCTTACATTTTATTATAGTTCACACACAACTTTCTCTTATAAGATTTATCATGAAGAAAAAACTTTTATTACAGTGGAAAAATATATTTACCAGTATATTAATGACATGTGAACAAAGCACAATGTTGAGTTCCGCCGCTCAACATGAATTGTCTGGAAAATTTGACGGCAAGAAAAGAATGAAGGGTCTAGGTTCTTTTTTCTTCTTTATATTAATATTAATTTACCAGTAACAGGTTACCAAAGCGTTCTTTATTAAGAACTACACTACACTACATATACCTACAAATTTAACACACCACTTTAACACACGATGTAATAAAATAAAAGAAAATAAATTGATGATACACTCATAATAATTGTATTATCTATAAACTTGGCATTTATACGTAGCTTAGGTGACAATACTATAACATGGTGTCACTGAGCTGGTCTGATGATAGAGTTAAAGCTTAAAACTAGCAACTCTTCAGATTACTAGTAAGCCACTCGAGTTTAGGTAAATATAAATTATAGCTCAGAGCATAAATATACCATAGAATTTGTAGAACTTGTTGTAAAATCGAATATTTTTTATGTAAAATTATTTAAATTTTTCTAGTTTTGGAATATATTGTAATCTATTTGTAAGATAATCTTAAATGAAAATAAAATATATTGCATTGTATTTGTGAAATTTTCCCTATTTGCACCTTCTCCTTCCCCATCATTCGAAATTAAGATTGCTAGTGAAGAGACTCAACGCCGCATCGTATCAGATCCGTGGCGGCTTAACCAGAACGGTGAGATGAAAATGAATTAAAAATATTTTAACATAACGCGGCGTTGAGTTCCGCCACTCAACACGCAATGCCGAATTCGCCGAAATGCCAGGATGTGTTTGAATGGTAACGGAGTTTAACACTAGGTACCCAGGTTCTTTTGTGTACCCTATTAAAAAATGGCTATAATATTTACATTATATAAATATAAACTTATATATAAATATAAACGTATAAATATAACATAAATATAATACATTTAAGCGGGCGAAGCCACGTTAGAGTAGCTAGTTATCTATAATAATAGTAGGTAACCTCAATAAAGCGAAACCATATTCAATTCATATCGAAACTTGCACGCGAACTGCATAATGTCAGTTATTACATGTTTGAATATTTAAACTATCCGATTGTTGGTCTGTTTTTAAAGCAATAACTAGTGAACTTTGATTGTATTTGTATTTGAATATAAAATTTTTACAAAGCAAAATATAGATTAAACGTTTTAAATAGCATTTAAAAAAGTTTCCGAGTGTAGTTATCATTTAGATGTTCAAATATGCGATATCCAATATCCATGCCCACCACTAACCTTCCTACTCATATAAAATAAATGCACAGTCGAGTATAAGCATTCCAGCTGGATAGAAGGCCGCAAACCGATGTTCGAGTCCAGCAAGGGACGCCCTTACCACCGATGACATCCATCCGTAGATGCAATTTCTCAGGGAAAGAGTACTCTTTTTTACATTAATGTTCAAACTCATGTTCGAAAAAAAAAGTTTACAATCTTATTTGCTAGTCGATCGTAGTTCGGAAAGGTGGTTCGCGTCGATACCTTTGAGTTTGATCTATTTTATTGTACTTGTGTGTTATTTTATGTTTGAAAGTAAACGATTGTTAAATTGTTATTAATTTTGTATTTCTATTCGATAATAAGTAAAATATTGTTGATTGAAACTAGTTTTGAATTAAATAGACCTCAAATCATACTATGGTTGTTACAATAATAATACAATTAAATATAATTGTTTTATTTTTCTAAAGTTACCGCCTCTGATTTCTAATAATATTATATTTAACATTGATCTGATCATTTATAGAGATATAGTGCGGCGTAAAATTTCGTCGAATTGCACACAATGTATGTAAAATTTGTAAAAAGTAAATAATGAACAGGTAACAATCCCTTTCATTACTTCGCATGATAGCAAATATAATAACTATAAAAAAATACATTTATACTGGCTTACTTAGCATTACGCATTGCTCACATACATTTTAACAGGCAGATGATAACAATACCAACACGTTAAACACTTAATCTATCTAAATATTCCTTTTGGGCGTCGCCGCAGTCGAGTATAAAAACAGCTTCACGCATTTTCTCGCATAGCAGGGTAAGCAAAGACAACCTAATGTTAAGACATACCGTCCTCCATTTCACACCCGATTCGACTTCCACTCAATGTCTATTAAGTCTTAAAACTCTTTGTCTTGTCTAAATGATCTAATAGTAATTGTTGTGTAATTGTATTAAGAATAAGACATATTAGAAAACGGACATCAGAGTAGGCAGAGGGAACCTAGTGTTAAGATATTCCATTTTCCGTCGAATTCTGGAGGAATTGAGTGTTGAGTTGTGGAACTCAACGCCGCGTTTTGCCTCGACACCAAAGAGAAGAAGTGAAAATGTAAACTTATATTAATATTTTATTTTCTCGAGTGGGGATCGAAGTCGTGTTTACAGTCACTCACTTTTGCTCCTGTAGAGCCAGTCGCTCTAGTGTAGTGAAAAATTTGAGCGAGTTGATGACAATGTACAAGGCGAAAAAGATATGCAGGCACCATAGCGTTTAGCATTCCATTCATTCTGGCGACCTGACTAGAAATAAAATGTGAAGCTAAAAAAATATCGTGGTTAAGTTTTCTGCAAAAATCCTTAACATATTGAAAATTCATGAAATTAAAAAATAAACATAAACACACGTCAAAAGACCTTTCACGGCGTAGTTAATAGCTAGATTGGAAGTGTATAATTTAAAATAATTTCAAAACTAAAATTGCTACTTTAAACCTTGTTACCTGTTACCCATTTTTAATACATTTCAAGTTTAAAATTGTATGAATCATGAAAACTGGGTTTTCCAACTGTAGTTTGAGAATTTTATTGTTTAACAAGCGTCGTTAAAAACGAATTAACCTAGGATTGATTGTAGACGCCAACATTGCTTTTCTTTTAGCTTAGTTCCACGCTGTATTCCGTAAATAATAGGAAACTTAATGTTAAGACACTTTGTTCCTCACGCACTGTATATTTTTTAAAACATTGAGTGGTGGAACTCAACTCAAGAGCGGGGGAATAAAAATTCATTTCCCTTACTGAGAATCAAACTAAACCAAAGTACCAAAGTATTTGATGTTTTCACTCTATTAACATAATATTTTTTAAAAATTTTTATCCTTCGCCTTATCACACAAGTTGCGTCAATGATATAGTCACACCTTAATTTTGTCTAATATTTTACTAGCCTTTATTGTGGTCAATGAAAAATATAGGCTTTTAAAAAAAAACTAAAAATACGCTTTTCTACACCAAGTGATACAAGTGTTGTAGAATATGCTCGAAAGCTATAAGTTGTATGAACCTAAACTCGAATTGTTTACTAGCAACCTCTGAAGAGTTGTAATATTCAGGTCCTGGCTCCATCATCACACCAGCTCGTTAATATTACGCTAAGCTAATTACCGCTATACCTTCACTATTTTTTGCTTTTACGGTTACTGAGTGATTAATGAAAAGCTGTGTGTTATTGTTTTTACACTTATTTGGATCTGTATATAAATTTAGTTAAACAGGTGACGGTCTTTATCTGTATATAATAAAAATACAATGACAAATAATAAAGATGGCGCCCAATGTGGGACAAAATCGTACTTACTTGTTCCGCTTGAAGGGGCTCGCAACCTTAACCTGAAAAATAGAAATATTGCTATTAATTAAAAAAAGTGTACTTTCATAATATTTTAATGATCCATCTCTTTAACCTATTTAGGGAAAAGAAAGTAGCACCTAGTACAATAAACGAAAAAAAAATTGTGGGTTCGATTCCCATTTGAGGAAATGATGTATTTTATATTTTCATTTTTCGCTCTGGTGTCGAGGTAAAGCGCAACGTTGCGTTCCGCCACTTATCATGTAATGCTTTCAGAATTCAGCGTAAAATAGGGAGCAGAGTGTCTTAACACTAGGTTTCCTCTGTCTATCCTGTATGCGAAGTATAGCGTGACGTTAAAAAAAGGAAAAAATATCGTGTAGGCTATATTTTTTTTTTGTTTTTTTCCGCTGTATCCCGCATATAGCAAGGTATGCAGAGGGAACCTAGTCTTAATTGTCACTATCCACTGAATTTTCGAGACAATGCATGGTAAATAGCGTATCTCAAAACCGCGCTATGTATTTTTTATCAGAAGATATCAAAATATTTTATTTCTCCGAGTGGGAATCAAATCCACAACAATCGCGTTTACTGTACTGCTGCGCCACGACGATCTCTGTCTACATGTTATCGCCATTTCATTTGCAAGAGTGACAACCTTGCAATATGTGAAATGTCAAATAATATAAGATTTATTAGGAAAGTTGTTTTGAGATAGATATATTGGTTTAACTTACAAAAAGTATAATAGACTTTTTTATGGGCGAAAACGCTTGGATGGTAATCAAGAGGTGCGGGTTCGACTCCCGTTACGTTCAATTTTTTAATACGTTTTCCAAATATATCTTCTTGTCTTAGTATGGAAAAAAGCCAATGAGTTATTCTTATTTTCTCACTCTGGTAACAAGAAAGATCGCAGTGTTAAGTTACGCCACTCAACACGCAATATCTTGAAAGTGGGCGGTGCTTGGAGAACGAAGATTCTTGACACTAGTTCCATTCCTATGCCTGCCCAGGATAAAACGTGAAGATAAAAAAATTAAAAAGAAAGATTTTAAAGCATATATGTTAAAGTCTATATATAATTCGTTCTCGTCTTAGCGCGACAGTAACTAACTGTATGTATCCCATATGAGATTATAAAACAAAATTTTAGATATTTAGTTAGGGGATATACTGCCCTTTGTTTTTAGGGTTGCACAATTGAATTTAGGGTCGAATAATTAGTTTTCCTTGTAAAAGCTCAAATTGAAAGCTTTTTTACCAATCTTAATATGATCACTTTGCTCTCTAAAACACTATACATATTACGTATACATATATTTTATTATATTTTTATAACTTCACGCTATATCCCGCATATAACAGGATAGGCCAAGGGAATCTAGTGTGAAGACACTTTGTTATGCACTTAAAGCACAGAAAAAGAAAAAACATAGAAGATAAAACATAGTGTTAATCATTTCCTTCTTCACGCACCGTCCAATGTCAAGATATTTTTTATTGAGTGGCAAAACTGAACGTTTCTCTCACGCGAGGAAACAAATAAAAAATAATTAATTCCCCCGAATGGGAATCGGACCCAAAACCGTTACGTTCACAGATATAGCACCCATTGCACTACAATGTCCTTTTAAAATAGAAAATAAAATCTTTTTTTATTAAATGTTACATGCTATTTAAAGTGCCTAATCGTATGAGAGGGTGTTCGAATCTAATTTAGGTTATAAACGAGAATGTATGAAGGGTCGGAATAACCCAAAAAAGTGCTCTGGTATATTTTTATTTTATATATATTTTGTATTGATAAATAATGTGCAAGGTGCACATTAAACTTGCACTCAAAAACTTGTAATTTTGGTAAATCAACGCAAATTTTTTAAATATTTTCAGGCTTCCATTTCTCAAAATGTAAAAACGGAATCCTTATAGGATTTTATTGTCCGTGTGTCAAGACGATATATATTACACCTTGAATATGAATAATAAAATAAGAAGTTACAAAAGGGGCCGCTGTAGCGTAGCGTCATATTGTCTGATTATAAATGGGACGGTTGTGTATTCGATTCCAACTGAGGAAAATTAATTAATTGTTTGAAATATTTTGGTGGCAAGACAAGGTGGTTTCCCCGCTATTTCATTTTCTAGAATGGAATATCGAACCCAGAAACTGTCGCTTGTATTGTGTGCGCTACGACTAGCCTTAATTTTTTTTTTCTTTTTATTTTTTTAAATTCTAAATTTCTTAATAAATAATACTGTCAAAACCAACGCCGTGACGAAACACAACGCCGCGCTTTGCATTCCAGAGCGGATTCCCTCGGGTGGGCATCGAACCCACAACTACCGCGATTAACAGCGTTCCCGAGATATCGTGGCCTCAGTAAACACACTTCGCACTTTAAAAGTAATTAAAAAGCCCTTTTTTAAAAGCTAATTTAAATTAAACCAAATGCTATAAACTAGAGTTCGCGTGAAAATGTATTATTTTTAACACGTTAAGTGCTTGTAAGAGTAGCAAAAAAATATTTGTTTTCTATAATTTTACGCTATATACTGAATATACCCGAGTCGGCAGAACAAAACTTAGTGTTAAGACACTTCGTTCCCCTAACGCCGCCCAATTTTCCAGATGTTACTTTTTGAGTGGCAGAACTCAACGTTGTTCTTTGGAGTGAGAAAATTCAAAATATTTTTTTCCTCGAGTAGAAATCCAACCCACAACCGTCGCGTTCACAAAGACGAAATATTCTTTACGTAGTTTTATCACGATAATCTAAATTTAGTTTACACAGAACTATACAAAATCTGAAAGTTTGGAACGGTGTCTTAACATTAGATTCCTTCTTAAAGCTACTCTGCGATGCGGAATATTATATCTGTGACAAAAAAATAATAATTTGCCATGTTACGAAAAAACTCTTTTAACAATAATAAATACTTTTTTGCTAGCTGTACTCTAATAAATCTAACTTCAAGTCGCTAGTTAATCAACGTTAGTTAAAACTTGAATCGTGTTAAAATTTATAATATATTCATATAAAAGCTAAAAATGGCTTTCACCTATATATATAACTAATAAGCCATCGTAACATTGTAGTTACGGGTTCAATATCGCATTGGAGGCAATAAATAAACAAGTTATTGTCATTTCGATATAAGTCTAAACACGGCGTTGAGTTTCGCCACCCAACATGTAAAGTATTAAATTTGTAAAAAGTAAGTGGAAAGAACCTACCTACCTAAGAACCTACAATCATCGCATTTACAGGCAGACATGTACCATTACTACATTTCAGGATACATATTTATATAGAATTAGCTTTTACCAGTATAGTGGAAACAACCCATATTCTAAGTGCGGCAGGCAACACTGACCGCAGGCACACATGAGTTACATTAAAATGATTAATATAATATACTTAATATCCTAACCTATAACTTTCCTCGATAAATGGATTATCTATCTAATATTAGCTCATATGATTTTGTCAATTGGAACCAGTTCATGAGATTAGCGCGTTCAAGCAAACAGTCAACTCTTCGGCTTCATAATATTTGTATAAACGGAAGTTTAGGCATATTTCATCAGGCCAGTCGTGGCGCAGGGGCACAAAGTGTAACTGCAAAACCGACTGGTTGTGGGTTCGATCCCCACTCGAGGAAATGAAATATTTACTTAAATGTATATTAATAAAATAAAGTAATATTTCCATTTCTTCGCTCTGGTGTCGAGGACAAGCGCGGCGTTGAGTTCTGCCACTAAACGCAATGCCTCCAGAATTCTGAAGAAAATAGGGAACGGAGTGTCGTAACACTAGGTTCTTCCAAGCCCTCTGCCGAGCCTGCTCTGTGTGGGATACAGCGTGAAGCTGATGTATTTTATTTATTTTATCATAATATATCAACAATGGGTTTGACCATACAATATACTGAATGGGCGGAAAGTAAAAAAAACGTATACAATTTTAAGCTTTATTCTCACGTTGATATAAATGTATGTATATACTAATGTAATAAAAATAAAACAAACAATGAAAAAATATAAAAATATATATTTTTGTATTATAACTCAAAAAACATTTTTTTTTAAATCGCTATGATAAGTCAGTCGGTATATGGAGAACAAAGTGTCTTAACACTAGGTTCTCTCTGCGTACTTTATATGGGAGGGATGCTATATGCGGAATAAAGCGTGAAACTATTATATAAATCGTAAATTAACTTTATTTTGTTACATCTTATCACTTATATTACAGACATTGAAATTCCATTTATAAGTCTAAACACATTTAAATAGAATTTACTAGAAATTCTTTTCAGTTATATTTTTCTTTTCTATATTACATTTTTCTATTAAGGGATCGTCTGACTTTAAACGCTACGGTTGTGGGCTCGATTCCCACTCGGGCGAATGGATTAATTTCATTTCCTCACTCTGATAACAAGATAAAGCGCGACGTTGAGTTCTAAACAACACACAATCTCTTGAATTGAGCAGTGCATGGGGGACAAAGTGTTTTAACACTAGGTTCCCTTTGCCTAACTCAGGTTACATATATACAGGGTACGGCGTGAAGGTGAGCAAAAACAATAACACAACTTACTTTTCTCACAAGAAATCTCTCCACTTTCCTTCATGAAAAGCACAGAGAAATAAGAATTTCCTATATAAATATATATTTTTATTAAATATAATATATAATGTTCACTCGCGTTCCAGGGGACGTCCACCCGCATACGCACGCGTAGCTTGACTGCCTTAGCAGAGTGTTGGATGGCTTATCGATGTTTTTGGATGGGAATTTTTTAATATTTTAATTCTATGGGTATACAGATACATTTTTTTATTTATTTTTTTGCCGGACTATTTGAGTATAAAACTATTCTATTTTCACGCTCTATCATAAACAAAAAGTTTTTTTCATATTGTTTTTCATGAAATTTTACATTGAACAGGGTCCTCAATTGTCACGTATTTCTTACCACAGAACCATCTTATTCAGTATCACTATTTATCTTATATCATGATAATATTAAAAAATTATATTGTTTCACATATTAGGGTAGGCAGAAGGAACCTAGATTCATTGCGAGTCAACACGCAATACTTCGAAAATTGAGATAGTGGGGAACAGAGTCTATTGAATGTAATGCAGAATTGCTGCCAGTTAATGTAATAATTGAATTTATACTATTGACTTTGAAAAGAGCAACTGTTGAGTTTCTTACCGGCTCTTCTCAGCAGTACTGCTTTCCAAACCGGTGGTACCTTTTTTTTGTTTATATGTTCATTCGACGATTCAAAATTCTTATAATAGTCTTATAATAGTTTACCAAAATATTCAATATTCTAAATGAATATTTTGAATTTGAATTTGAAAGAGTCTCTTAACCGAAGAAATTAATTCTCTCAAGTGGGATTCGAACACACAGCTATAGCGTTTACAGTCTAAAGTTGTGCCGCTTTGCCACGAACACTTTTCGACGAAACTCGATTTTTTTAAAATTAAACTTACTATCTTACCACACAACATTGCTATTAACGGACAAACCAGATCAAACACTTGAGAAAAAATATATTTATTGAGAAAACGTATAAACATTTGAAACGCGGTATTTGACTCTACGCCTTTTCAAAACCATCGAAAAAAAATATTATCGACAGCACCACTTCACTAGAAGCTATCCCGGTAGTAAGATCGTTCAATATTCGCCGTGAAGCCTTCTAGAGAGGGACAGACTATACGCCCAAAGAATTTCCCAATACAAATGAAAGGGACAAAAGATACCTTATATATGTATGTATTTACGAAATTTGTTTTAGTTTTCAATCAGAAATTGTTGAATAAAGGTTAGTGACACTTTATTCTGTTTTCTCAGATTTTTTTATAAAACAACTGATTGTAAACGCGACGTTTGTGGGTTCGATTCCCTGGAGGGGTAATAAAGGTTTATTTTCCTCACTCGAGTATTAAAATAAAACGCAACGTTGAATTTCGCTACTCAATATGAAATGTTTCGAAAATTGGGCTGTGTGTGGGGAATGGACACTAGGTTCCCTCTGCGTACCCTGATATATGCGTGGTACAGCACAAAGCCAAGTCGTATTATTTTTATATATAGGGCAACATTGTGTCGCAGTGGGTCAGTGGGTGGACTATAAGCACGAAGTAGGTTTGATACCCACGCGACGAAGTGATTATTTATTCATTATTTTTATTTCCTCGCCGTAGAAACATAAAAGACGGCGTAATGTTTCGTCACTTGACACATACGGTTTTGAATTTGGGCGGAAAGTTGAGAACGGAGTTTCTGTACACTAAAATAAAATAGATGTATACAAAGTAAATATCTTTTTTTTCTATATTTTGTATGCCACACAGAGCAGGATATGCAGACAGCAGCTGGGAATCTATTATTAAAATTCCGTTCAATTAAATATTTCAAAATTTCCGATTTCCGAGTGGGAATCGAGTCCACACTCTGTCGCGTTTGCCCCACGTTTGGCTCAGGTTCTGCCCCAGCGCCACCATGGCCTTAAAACAAATGAAATAACATAATTTAAATTTAATCGTTCCGCAATTGTGTATTGAACCCACAACAGTCAGATACTGCATATTTGATTACATTTTTCGTTTGCTTTTTTCTTGTTATAATAAACAATCATTGTTTGTACAAAACAATTTTTGTTTGTTTTAAATTTAATTGCTTTAAGTGTACATATTTGTGATTTAAGTTACAGTGTAAGATGCTGTAGCACGCATATAGCAGTGCCGGCAGAGGGAACCTAGTGTTAAGACACTCACGCCCTGCACAATTTTCGAGGCATTGCGAATTGCCTAGCGGAATTCAACGCCGTATCAATCGTCCGAAAATAGTAATACTTTTTCATTTAATTCAGATGTGGTTATTATTGATACTTTTACCATATATGGTAAGACCTATGGATCCACTATTGAAAGATCTTTTAACGCCATCTTGGAAATTGGGGGAGAGGTGCGGTTATAACGTAAGTATTTATATTCTGTTGCCGCTATAACATCCAGTACTAAAAAACTGAAAACTAAAAAACTAAAATGAAATAAATATTTAAGTAGGCTCCCATACAACAAACGTGATTTTGCTGTTTTTACACATAATAGTGCGGGACTTTGCGTGCAAGGGTCAGGCTGGCACTTGGCCTGTCTTTTTAGTACGATTTATGAGTATCTAATCAGTTTGAGGCTGTCATGGCGCAACGGCACTGCTACTCTAAACGCGACCGCTGTAGATTCGATTCCCATTAGAGTGAAACAATTGTTTTTATTTCCTCATTCTGGTCACCGACAAACTGGGGCGATATAACGGAAAGTGAGGAAAGGAGTATCTTAAAACTAGGTTCCCTCTGCCTACCCTGCAATGAGCGGACACGCTATTAAAAAACAACAACAGACAGTTCAACTTACTGGAACGCTTGAATGTTACCGAAGGGGGTTTCAAGTATTGTCAAGTTCTAGTTTTAGTTATTTTTTTTTCTCGTAACTAGTAGGCTACATTACATTCCGTAAATCGTTTTGACATAACTCACTGTTCCTTTTAGTTTTTTTAACATCTCGCTGTATCACACAAATGGCAGAGTAGGTATTGGGAACCTGGGAACTTTGTGTGAAGATATTGCGTGTTGAGATGCGGAACTCAACTCCACACTATGCCTCGTTACCAGAGTAATTATAAAGTAATGTACCTGCACATTTCTTTTTTAGGTTTGTCCTGTCGCTAAAGAGGGATGGACGTACATACATATAGTGCCTCACTCTCATGCAGAACTAGGTCATATGAAAACATTCTATGAACATTATACAGGATGTAAGTAATTATATACATAAATGTTTTTTTAGCTTCATGTTGTATCCCGGAGAGGGAACCTAGTAGTGAGACACTCCGGTCCCCACACGTAGCTAAATTTTCAAGATATGTCGTGTCGAGTGGATGAAATCAACGCCGCGGTTTATTTCCAAAGCCAAGACAATAAATAATAATTAACTGTGGAACCAAATGGGAATCCAAACCATAAAAGTCGCGTTTGCAGGTCAAACGTTGTACGGCTGTGCCACGACGGTTCCAATGTATTATTTATTGAATGAAATTGTAAATATATTGAAACTTCATAGATTTTTAACCGATTTCAAACAAAACGAGATTATTAATTTGACATGTATGTATGTGTTATTGTTGGTATTGGATAGTATTTGAGTATAATTATCTATAAGACTGCCAAGCAAATGTTATAAATTTCATAAAAGTGTATGTAAATATGTTAATTGTTCGCAAATTTATTAGAAATCAAAAGTTACATCGCAATGACTTTTCTTATTTGATTTTTTATATAATATTGGACAGAATTTTTATTATTTTTAAATTTTCAGATGACGATTTTTATGAGAGATCACTAATTAATATGAAGCAAGTTTTAGACTCAGTCATAACTGAACTGTGGGCGGATGAGAATAGAAAGTTAGTAGATATACAAATACATATATTTTTTTTATATTTTGTTATTAACATTAATAAAATTATAAGTAAAATTCTATATGATTTGTAAATCATTTAACTCTATCGTGTTCTGCGGGTATCGGACCTCTGTACCCATTTAAACCCCGTGTATTTACAGCGATGTTCAGTACTTCAGATAAGGATATTTTTTAACTTTCAAAAAAATTACTGCTCCAATATGCTTAATACTTTTCCAAAATTTTATAAACTACTGATATTTGTATGGAATAATCTTTCAGTTTCATAATTAAACTAGCTTAATGATAACACGTTAAAATAAATGAAACAGTACAAAAATTCCATAACTATTACGAGAATTGATTACTTTCAAATCAATTTGTTTGGATATTTGCAATTCTCACCAGTCAACTATAGTAGCCAAGTAGTTTGTAGAGTACAACAATATTGTAAACTTATAACAATAATGTATGTGCCTCTGGACATGCCGTAAATTGCTCATGCATTTAAGTCGTAATGAACCTTAAATTTCGCGAACTATTGAACAAATATTCTATAAATATATTTATATCGCAGGACGCTTTTGGCATGTTCTGTGATTTGTCATTTGATCGCGTTCAGCACTCCAGCATTAAGCGTTCCAACTTCTGACATTTTATTTAATTAACAGATTTCGGCTTAATGTGAATTGCTAGAAATATCCTGGGTTTTTTATTAACATCGGGGTCCCACAGATAACTATTCTTGGTCCTTTCCTCCTTTTAATAACGCGCCACTAATAGTGCCCACTTACTTAATAACGCACCAGAGCACCAGCGCGGAAATTCTAGTCGGGAAGAATGGATTATTTTCTATTCATAATATAAGACAAATCTCCGAATTTAGTACAGCAAGAAGCTAAAAGAATTGATTCAAACATTTTTTTTTTCAGATTTACATTATCCAATAGTGAATTGCCATATTTTTTTCATTGGTGGTCCAAAAGAGCTGCTGTGGGTAAGTTTTTATGATAACACATAATATTATAAATATTCCATATTTACAACTAAACTTGGCAAATGAAGAAAAAAGTATATCGCTTACTTTGGTGCAAATATTACGGGAAATACAGTCATTGTTTGTAATATGGATATTACATAGCTCCGTAATCGTAACGGAATCCTATATATATTTATTGCATAATTTCGGATAAATTCTAAAAATTCTTCTCAAATTTCGGCGAAGACTAAATGAGACTTGGTTTTTGATTTTGCCAGGTCGACACTAGCACATCGTACAAAGTAGCGATATGGTACGACGAACTGTTACTAAAAAAAGATAAACAAAAAAATCTATGTGCATTCTCTACCTCATTTGTCATGGGGAGTATTCTGGGGAACTCTTTGACCTGGTATCTGCCGCCGAATTTTCTTACCTCACAGTACATCACAGACAATTATCATCCCTACCACCTGGATACGTGGCACTCTACTACTGCGCGGTTCCGTAGGAACTTCCTTCCACCTCCCAAGTCGATACGACATGACATCTTAAAGTAGTTCCTCTGGTGTTACACTGGGTCGTGGGCGGCGTAGATCACTAAAGTAAAGTAGTAGTCACCAGGTGACCCATGTGACATTCGATTGCCTTATCCTTTCCATAAACATAAAATATTACAAATAGTTAAAAACAAACTCTTTAAAAAATCAAAAGAGTCTCATAAAATCTAATATCCTTAAAACCGACGTCGAAACAGACGCCGATATAGAATTCTTCTTATATTCATATTCGTATCTAAATACAAAATGTAACCGTACGTAACATCTCTAGTTTGTAATTTTCTTTTCATATACAATCACATACTAAATCAGATATTTTTTAAAAAGTACAAAAGTCCTAATAATATTAGAAATGTAAAAGTTTAGCTTCACGCTATCCCGCATATAGCAGGGTAAACCGAGGGAACCTAGTTTTAAGATACTCTCTTTCTCACTTATTACATGATGAGTAGCGGAACTCAACGCCGCGATCTGCGTCATTACCAGAGCGAGGAAATGAAAATATAATTTCAATAATATTTATTTTTATTTAAGTTCATCGTATGGTATACACTCTTGTACGTCAAGGAAGGTTAATTTTCGTGGGAGGAGGTTGGGGGATGGTGGACGAAACCAATTCTTATTATCAATCTATTATTGACAGCTACAGTGATTCCCTAAGGTGAAGGCTCTAATATGTAATTTTTAATAAAATAAAATATTTTTTAAGATTCACGCTGTATCAGGCACATTTTAGAAAGTTAAACTATACGTTATCATCGAGCTACGTCTACTTTTTAGGGATTCGTACCTATAAAGGAAAAACCGGAACCCTTACAGGATCACTTTGTTGACAGTCTTCTTACTACCTTGAGATTTCGTTGAGGTATCAAGTTGAAATTATTATCAAATATTCAAATCCATTATAGCATTATTCATTCCTAAGTGTGGAATGCATTTTAAAAATGTTAAGAAATCTACGTATAATTATTGCCAAGATTGATGATAACATAGTTTTATAGTTTGTTACAACTCGACTTAATCAAAAAGCATGTTAAAAAACCGGAGTCGGCCTAGTCCACCAAGGGTTCCGTACAAAAATTGGAGGACTCGAGCTTTTTCTGAAATTCAAGCTTTAGCCCTTTCATCTGATACCTCACTTGAACTAGCTTTAATATTAAATTTTAAGGCTATTGTTTTTTAGGATTAGTAGATGCTAGCTGCCAAATTTCATAATTCTAGGTCAACCAAAGTAACCCTATTAATCTTAATTCCTTTTGTAGTGTCGAAATACGCGTTTTGTGGCCGTCATAAATGGTCATATCTTTTGTTTAAGTAAACGTAGAAATATGATTTTTTCAGGAAATCATGAGACTATAGATTTGAATATATGGTTTGAATTTCAACTCGATATCTCTAAGCGTTCCTGAAATAAAGGCTGATAACAAATGACAGACGGTTTCTTTTTTCTTAAAAAATATGGAACCTAAAATAAGTGTTTTATTTTGTAATTAAATCTTGGTAACTTTAAACAACTATTATAAATCTGAAATATTTTTTATATGAACAAACACTACATACAAACACAATGTTAAGAGTTCATAATTCAACCGTTTCTGAGATTAACGGACACAAACGTACGTACCAACCACGTACCAATTTTAAAAAAAAAATTGACTAGGGTTCTTTTACATTAATAAATGCCGCTAATAATGGTTTTTATTATAAGACTTAGAAGTATACCATGTACAGACTGCAATAAGTTACAATTTTATTATATGTATAGGTTGGTATAGTAGCATGGCAGAAACGAAAAGATAAACCATATTTAACCATATTTTACAGAAAATTAAACGCCACTTTCCTTACTTGTGGCCGTCCATTAGTAGCATGGCAGGCAGATGTATTCGGACATTCCAGGGAACATGCTTCCATAGTCTCCCAAATCGGTTTCGACGGTTTGTTCATAAACCCCATAAGCTTTGATGATGAACTCATCAGGATGGAAAGGAAGGCATTGGAGTTCATTTGGCGGGGTAATGATGATTTGGGTAAGGTTCTTTTTCCTTATGAGGGATAGAAAATATTTTTTTTAATTAAGAGACTGACTGACTGCCAACCCGACGGTTGGGGGATCTAATTGATCTCGAAAGATGAAATTATTTTCATTTACTCGCTTTGGTAACAAGACAAATCGCGCTGTTCAGCTCCGCCACTCAACGTGGAGAAAAGTGTCTTAACGCATTGCGTATTGCGTGGTGAATCTCAATGACACTGTGACAATCAATTACTCGAATTGAATCCTGCATATACAATCAGACGATGTCAATCGCTGGCATTTACATATATTTTTCTTTTCTAAGTGTCGAATACCACTTTCAAATATAAAAAACATTTGTAACAATTTATATAAAAACCGGTGAGGCCGGTCGTGGCGCAGCGGCACGAGGTGTGACTGCAAAACCGACTGGTTGTGGGTTCGATCCCCACTCGAGGAGATGAAATATTTACTTAAATGTATATTTCCATTTTCTTCGCTCTGGTGTCGAGGTTAAGCGCGGCGTTGAGTTCTGCCACTCAACACGCAATGCCTCCAGAATTCGGCAGAAAGTGGGGAACGGAGTGTTAACACTAGGTTCCCTCTGCCTACCCTGCTGTGTGCGGGATACAGCGTGAAGCTAATTTAATTTAATTTTTAATTTTTATATAAAAACGTTTTGATATCGTTACAGGTTCTGTCACAGATATATACACACACAAATTATTCGACGGGTACTGGTCACCACCAGGTTTTTGCTTCGGCAGTATGTGCTCTGATCCACTTCTTATAACTTCAGATACCGTGTTCAAGAATATTGATGAGAGAGTGAGCGGTCACTTAAGCTCTAGTTTATTGCAGAGGAAATAGTGATTTTGATTTATAAATTATGACTACCGACTCAAACGCGTCTTCATTCGCTTTAACTTATTGTTATATAATGACCAAATTATATAAAACCTACATGCTTAAAAACTTTTTAACCTATGTTCTATTATGGTGTATAAGCTATATTACTGTAAAATTTTATCGAAATCCGTTCAGTAATTTTTGCCTGAAAGTAGAACAAACATCCATCCTCACAAACTTTTACATTAATAGTAAAAGTAAGGCCAGTCGTGGCGCAAAGGCACAACTGTAATATTTTAATTTCCTCACTCTGGTAACGAGGCAAAGCACGGCATTGAGTTCCGCCACTCAACACGCAATGCTTCCAGAATTGGGCGGAAAGTGGGAAATGGAAATTTCTTAATTGGAGATATGTGCTTATTAAGTAAAAGAAGAAGAAGATAAGTGTTTTATTTTCTCGCTCGCAAGAGAGAGTGCGTCGTTGAGTGCCCGCATTCTACACGCAATGTCGCAAATATTAATCGCAGACTTAACATAAGGTTCCCTCGGCCTACTCTGCTATATGCGGGATACAGTGTGAAGCTAAAAAAATAGAAAGTGAAAAATGATGTGTCCTAACATATAATTTAAAACATTTTCTAGGTAAAAGTGTTCATAGAGTCAATAAGATATCGTCAATCCCCATACTACAATACAAAGCATATCCTAGTAGTGATGGGACAAATGATGGGATACTTTAACGCGAGAATTTGGTACGAAAACATCGATAAATTGATCACGTGGGTATTATTTGTTTAGCTTAACGTTTTATCCCTGGCGGGGTAACCAGAGAGGGCAAAGCGCCAGCATCTCTGCATACCTCTTTGGCCTCGTTCACTATCATCGATCCGCATAGTTCAGATCTCATGCAGTTTGACGCCTCGGACTCAAGCCGTGTAAAAACTGATCTAACCATAAAACTGGAAATAAAACCTGAAAATGATATATTCAGGTTATTCATATATAAAATCTTTCCCCAAATGAGGATCGGATAGTCATTGCATTTAAAAAAATGTTATTTTGTATATTAACAATTTCTCCACATTTTTTTCCACATTGTTGATCTACAATCCTTTAATTGGTACTGAACTTTGATGGGGACTCCCTCTCGCACTTGACCGATTTTTTTATATAACTATATCTTTTCCAACAGAAATGTCAATATAAAAACTTATGGGAAGGATCTCAAAATACACGCCATGTATTCAAATCCCGCGTGTTACTTGAAAGCAGTTAGAGAAGATGAGTAAGAAATTTTTATATTTATTTTTAAGCTGAATGAAAAGTGTATAACGGAGTGTCATAACACTAAGTGCCCTCTGGCTAGACTGCGTGAAAGTGAAAAAAAAATAAACTGATATCCGCACCAGTTCTACCAGGATGACAAGATATTTATAATGTTTTCATTTAGGTATGTTTTTGTGTTATATCGGATCGAGCGATTTTTGGAACAATTAAGTGGAGGAGTTCCTCCACATTTTTAGTTAAAAATAATTTAAGTTGTGAAATAAAATAATTTAAATATAATCATTCGGTTGAGTGGCAATCGTATCCACAATCATTACGCTTACAGTCATAAGCTGTCCCACTCTGACACAATGGCCTTGAAATTAAGTAATGTCTCACTTGTAATAATTTTATCATCATGAAACTTGGCAGTTATACGTAGCTTAGGTGATAATACAGTAATATGGTGTCAATGAGCCAGTCTGATGATGGAGCCATCACCTGAATAGTGGAACTCTTCAGAGGTTATTAATCAGTCACTTGAGCTTAGACTTCATATTTATAGCACCGAGCACATTCTATAACAATTGTTACACTGGATGTTGAAAAGAATGTTTTTATATATATATTTTTTCTACTTTTTCAGTCCAATTCTAGAAACTAAGCAGGACGACTTCTTACCTTTCGTATATAATAAATATACTTACGCCATCGGTATGTTTACTTCGAGACCTACTTTCAAGTACTATGTTAGAGTAGCCAATATATATTTACAGGTATACCTACTTTATTGTTTAAAATTAATTCTGTAACCGCGACGGCTATGGATTCGATTCTCACTCGGAGAAATAAATTGTTTTTATTTCCTCGCTCCGGTGACAAATCGCATTAAGTTCCGCCAACATACAACGTCCCGTTAATTAACGGTAATAGGTTCCCTTCTCTCTCTTCTCTGCCTCCCCTGCTGTACATAGGATAGCTATCGTGAAGCACAGAAACAATATATTAAATTATTTTTAAAATGAGATTTGAAGAACGTTGAACTTGTTATGATTTCCTAGAGTAAATCTAATGTGCTAGTGGAATAATTTCTTTACCCATGATTATTGGCATTGCACGGTAAATTATAGATTGAAGCATTTTAAGCATACTTTTATTTTTATGTTTCAGATAGCAAAACAATTGAACGTTTTGGCAAATTTGAAGAATAAGGATAAAATTTTGGACGAATTCAAGTGGATTGTGGGTTTGTATAAAACACAAACATTTTTTTATACGTATCTCAGGCACTAAAAAATCATCGCTAAAAAAAATATCGCATTTGTAATCAGACTTATATGCAAAGTAGCTATGTAACATAAGAAAAGATAAAAAAGTAAAAGAAAAGAAAGAAATCATTTTTTTTTTCTTTTTCAGGAGTCGTCCAAGACCACAATGTGCTGTCTGGTAGCATGAGACCCTACGTGATGAGCGATTATATAAAATTATTATATTCAGCTATAGAAAAATCAAGAACTTTAATTGGGGAAGCTTTTAAGTATATAAATATATTACATATAGTAGTAGTATGAGAATAGTAGTAGTCGTGGCGTAGAAGTAGAGGCATCAAACTGTACATGTGACTGGTTGTGCGTGTGGGTTCAATTCCCACTCGAGGAAGTGAAATATTTATTATTTTCACTCTGAACACAATGCCCCCAACATTCCTCCGAGTTAAAAACAGATCGTCGACAACACAAAAATAGAGAGAGGAAAGAACGAACCTTGAACCTGAACGAAGAAAAAAAAACCCTATTCCACTTTCCTCTCTCCATTTTTATGTTAACATATAAAATTTATTGTTAAAAGTTATTCCTGGCTCTATATTTGGATCACTCGCACAAATGTAAAGCTATACTCGCATAAATACATATTTTTATATAAATCAAATTTATATATTTTTCTCATTATTGATGTCTGATTTTTAGTAAGCTTCGTAAAACTTCGTCTAAAACTGAATATTATATATGTTCATTTAACATATCTTCGTGTCCATATACTAAAAGGAACAAATTCAATGTAAGATTGTGATTTTCTCTTTTCTTAACTTTTCAATACGTTAATTTTTTTTGAACTTGAAAAACTCAAGTTTTCTCTCTATTGGTATGAAAAGTTTTTTAAACTTTAGTTTTTTTTTTAGATTTTCATTTATAATCCACTAGCCTGGCCAGTCAACATGTCAGTGAGGATACCAATATTGAACAAAGAATATGAGGTATTTGATTCTAAAGGTCAGAGTAAAGACATGTTTTTTTTTCCTTTAGGCACCCTGCATACCGCATACTATCCCTTTAGGGTAGGGATCTAGCCTTAAAACACTCCATGACTATGTCTCAAACAATTCTCGAATATTGATAGGCAGGCTTAACTGCCTGTCAGCCTGTTGGTCTTGTTGCTTTGTTTTTTTCTGGTAATCGAATGCGTAATCATCGTGTTTATAATTAGATCCTGTGCTGCTGCGGCACGACAGCCTCTAAATCTGCGGCTTGAATTATTTATTGTTATTTTTTTCTATGCGTGACAAGACGTGAATATTAATAAAAACAGAAGAAAATCTTTCATATTAGTACCTAGTACAATATTTTTTTTCACAGGATCGAAAATAAAAGCGACTCTTATGAAAATATCTAATGAAATATTGAAAATTCCAAACAGACAGACAACAAGTCACGAATTAGTATACATTGCGAAAATTCCACCAATAGGTCTCACCTCCTATAACATAATAGCTAAAAGAACAAAACGATCATTGATCAAAAAACTAAGTAAAAATCAACAAAAAACCTATTTTTTGCGTCAAGTTGCTAACAACAAGTCAATTTTTGATGACGACGATGTCGATGAAACTACTCCAGATAATACAATTGACTTTGGGAATATTAATAAAGAAGTTGTTAGTATTGATGAAACTTCTAGTGTAGTAACACCTAGAATTACTGCTACTATACTTAATTTTACTGATGAAAGTACATTCGAAACGACAACTACAGTTGGAAAAAATACTGCCAATGTTAATTCTGCATGGATTTATGAAAAAACAAAGCAAGATGAAGAAAAAGAAGATAAATATTATTATGAGGAATCTAAAGACACTTTTATAAGGAATCAGGTAATATATGGTGGGGGCTGGTGAATGAGCTAATTCCATTTCCTCGATCTAGTAACAAAATAAAACGCCGAATTGATTTCCGCCCACTCATCGCGTAATGTCTCGAAAATTCAAGGCGGTATGGGGTAACGAAGTGTTGTAACATCAAATTTCCTCTATCCATCCCGCTATATACGGGATACAGCGTGAAGCTTTCTTGATAATTTTAATATTTTCAGTACATACGAATAAATTTAGATGAATATAGAAAATTATCCACAATGACCCTTTCAAATGGCATCAACGTGACATTAGATATTCAATATTATTACTATATTTCTGATAACCCTCAAGAAAATACCACGAAAATCGATCCAGGCGCTTACATTTTCCGTGCCAAGGAGTCAAATCCAACACCAATTATAGACTATATTGATACTAAAATCTATAAAAGTGATGTGGTTGAAGAAATTCATTGTAAATATTCGAATTTCGCTAGTTTTGTTGCCAAGTTGTATAAGGACAGTCCGATTTTAGAGATAGATTGGACTGTAGGACCAGCGCCTATAGAGGATGGTTGGTATTATTTTAATTTTCTTATGTAAAGCTGTCTTGGTAGGTCAGTTAGACTGTACATGCGTTGATTAAGTGTTCTATTCACGGTAGGTAAAACACTTAACACAAAGAGATCTGAGTTAGAGACAAGGTCCTGTTTCGTTCATCACCTCTTAACGATATTCAAAAAGCGAAGCATATATTACACTATTTTTTTAACAAAATCACCGAATTTCAATTTTAGCACTCGGCAAAGAAATCTTTATAAGATACACGACGAATTTATTAAACAACGGTGTTTTCTACACTGATTCTAACGGAAGACAAACGATAAAAAGAATAAGAAACACCAGGGCGATGTATGAGCCGTATAATTTAGATCCCATTGCTGGTAAGTTCATTGTAAATGGTTCAATCTATTTATTTCATACTCTCTATCAACTGCGGCTTCGTCCGCGAGGTCAAATTTAAATAACTACTGACTGTGTCTACGGCACATGATACATTTTAAGTACAAGAGGTAAAAATCTGGTAGAGTAGGTTACAACAAAAATCCTTCGATAAATAAAATACCAACTATTAGGTACATAAAGAATGTTTCTATTTAAACCAATAGTTCGAAGTAGTTGAGGTGTTATAAATTCTCAATTCATAGAAAAATTGTATAAAGTTCTCGTATATTCTCGTATATGAAATTAAGATTTCGTAATGAATTATTATGATAAATTCACTATTTAAAAAACATGAAATCGATGAATCAATGAATTGTCTTAATCAATTTTTTTTAACAATTAAATTCTATCCTGAGGTCAGTCGCAGTCGTACATTTTTTAAAGTGTTATTCCACATTTAGGAAAGAAAAATACTTATTTAAAAAATGTTTAAATATATTTAAAAAATGGTTTCTCTCTTGCCAAACGATAATTCTTAGTAATTATCTTTGGGTAGCGGAAATTTGTAAAAATCTCCCTACAGAGATGCTAACAACATAAATAAGTTGTAACAAGCGTATAAAAATTTCGACGTAGGTTGGCGAGAACGCATGGCTTAGTGGTCAGAGCGCCTGGTCGGTTTCCAGGAGGCGCGTGTTCGAGTCCCGCTACATTAAAATTTTTATACGTTTTCTAAATAAGTATTTTTCATTCCTAAGTGTGGAATAACACTTTAAAAAATGTTTAAAAAAGAGATAGGTCTTACATGTACAAGATTGAAAAAGTACATTATAAGATTTTTATTTCTGCATAAAAGATTATTATAACTGCACGTTGTACCCCACATATAGCAGGGTAGGCGGAAGGAAATTAGAGTTAAGAATTGTCTTAACACTGATTTCCCGTAGATGAATAAAAAAATGGATAACGGAAAGCCGTTACCCAATTTTTCGTTACCAGGTCGACGAAATAAAAACAATTCAACCTCCAAGTAGGAATCAAACTCACAACCATCGCGTTTACTTTATTAATAATATTACAAATCTTTTTATTACAAATTAAACTTTCAGGCAACTTCTATCCTGTAACAACAAGGATATATTTGGAGGATACAGAAAGAAATCTCCGTTTTTCTATTTTTAATGACAGAGCTCAAGGAGGAGCTTCCATTTTGGAAGGAACGATCGATCTTATGATCCTTCGTCGAATATTCACAGATGATAATAAAATACAAGCGTTTCTCAATGAAACTGAGCATGGACAAGGGCTTATAGTTCGCGGAAGTCATTATTTATATTTAACTAAGGCTAATTTCAAACGAAACAGGCTTTTCGAAAAGAAATTTTCCAAGGAAATCGAATTAAAATCCCAAATTTTTGTCGCTCTAAATGATAAATGGACCAACAATGATAAAACTTTTACAGGGCTAAAATCGAAATTACCGTTTGGTGTACATATTCTTAGTTTGGAAAAAATAAATAATGCTATATTATTGCGTATAGAAAACTATTTGGAAGGGACTGAAGTCGTAAAAAACAAAATTAAGTATATACATTTAAATGATTTATTTGTTAATATTAAAATTATTAGCCTTGCTGAAACTACTCTAGGTGGACATATACTTAAAGATGATTGGGTGCCACTAAAATGGGAAACGAAAGGCGGTTTTGTCGATAATTTTAACGATTTTTACGGGAGTAATGTAACAGAAGTGAAAAAAAGAAAATATGAAGAAATTATAAGAGATAATAAAGGAGTACTTCAAGGAATATCTTTAGTTCCACAACAAATAAGAACATTTATAATTGAATATGAATATACAGAAAAGAAATTATAAGTAAAATTTTATATATCTGAATAAAATTTTATAATATATGGTCTAATTTTTAAGGCGATTTAATTTTTCATATTTTTAAGAGAAAACTTAAAATGGATTATGAAATATTTTTGGCATTTTTAAAGTATTATTCAACTTTAGCATCTCTATAGCGAGATTTTTACAAATTTCCCCCACTCAAAGATATTTACTTAGAATTATCATTTGGCAAAAGACAATGTTATTTATTAAATATACACTTACCGCTACATTCAAATTTTTAAAAGTTTTTCAAAAAGCTGCGAGTGGGCCGCCAGTATCAACATATAATCCTACTAATATTACAAATGTGAAAGTCCATAAAGTGGAATGGATGTTAGTTCTCGATTCACAACAAATACTAAATGGATTAAGATGAAACTTTATGAGTTATACATTATTCATAATATGTTATACATACATATATAAATATATATTAGCATTTAATTATTATTATTAAGAGTAATATTAATACAAGACTTGACTTACAAATAATTATAAATCACAATCAACAGTTTTGGATATCTTTGAAGATTTGGTTTATCAAACCAAAACATATGGAAAATAAATGGAAACTTTATATACTTATAAATTTATTCAAAAGTTACATATTATTACATATACATACAATATAATATAACAGATTTCATTTAAAACTTCTCTTGGCTTTGGCTTCGGCCGCGTCACTTGCTTCAACAAAAGTTCTTTTCAATTTGTTCTTGCGGCTCTCTCTGTAATTAGCAGAGACTTTCTCCGCTAGTTTTGCTATTCTTTTCATTGTTTGTGGAGGGTATCTGTAAATAAAATGCATATAAATATAAGTATACCTATATATAATATTTTGTTTACATGTTTTGGGCTGATGTGGCACAAGAGCAGAAACATGCTGTGACTACCCTATAGTGTGAAGTTAAAAGATTTTTTTTTTCAAGATAATTAATTAGGGTATCATGATGCAGCAGCAGGAGCTGTGAGTGTCTAACTCTACATACTATATCTCAATGTTAGATATTTTAACTCAATCTATAAATGACAAGTCCAATAATGGACAGAAAATAAAAAACACATATGCAGCAATCAGAATCAACTAGAAATAGGAACAAGACAAGGCTTAGTATTATACCCACATTGGTAACACACAAGGGGTGCTCGAGGAACATAATGTCTTAGTTTAAAGTTCCCCAATAGGAAAAATAAGTTGTGTATGCTTAAATTATGACTTGACTTACTTGATTAACAATATCATTGTTTTTTATAGCTTCAATCTGTATCCTGCTCATAGCAAAGTAGGCAAAGGGAAACTAGGAATCTATTATTAAGACAGTTCATTTCCATTAACTTCCATTTCATTCCAACATTCCTTTCCACTAATTTCTCAAGACATTTCCTGTGTAAGTGGCAAAATGAAATTGTCTTTAACCACATTACCAAAGGAAATGAAAATATTAAATATTTAATTCTCTGAGTGGGTCTTGAACCCACAACAGAAGGACACTTTGGTTGTGTGTGTGGAAAATGAAGTTTATAAAGTGTCCCAACACTAAGTTCCCTCCGCCTACTCTACTATACATAGGATACTATACATAGGATACTATGCATAGAGCTAAAGAATAATTACCTGCACCCAAGAAATTCTATATTAGTAAATAATTGTGCGAGCGTTATGAGTTCATCTTCTGGGAAATCATCTTTGTGCTGTAGCATGAAGCTGCGTCGCACAGCCCACTGTTCTTCTGACTCATGTTCAGATCTTAGAGAATCAACATCTATTGATGGTTTCATTTTATTTCTTTAGACTTAAATTGTTGAATATTCTGCAATTGTTAAGAAAGGAAATAAGTACTTCTAATTAAATTATGTTATGAAATAACTGTTAAAGGTGGATTTGATATACATTGCATCAATGAAACCACACTAAATACGTAAAGTATCGAGAAAGGAATAGAAAAAAAATATTTTATTGTCTTTTAGACACATCCTGCATTTAGGAGAGTAGGCAGAGAGAGGTTCTCTCTTTTAGTGTTAAGGCATTCCATTCCTCAAGATGCACCGACTAATTTGCAAGATTGTGAGTTGAATGAAAAACTCAACATCATGCTTTGTCTACCAGAAGTAGAGAAATATTTTTTTTTATTATTTTATTACACATAAACATATAAATACGAGTAGGTACATTTTTTATACAAATCTGTAATTGTTAGGAATAAACATACAAATAATATGACTTTATTAATTTCTTTGTACAACAAACCTCTTAATAGTAATAAAATTTAATTTTTTACCCACATTAAATGAATAAATTTTGCAGTTTTTTTTAATATCATTCAAAATAACATGAATATTATCATGTTAACATTTTTTGACAATGACATTAGTAGGGATGTACTTACGATATTATATGTCAATACTACAATTATTAATATTAACGAAAAGTCGATATTATTATGTTAGCATGCTTTTCAATTAATCGCAATTAAAATACAATAATAGTATAATTAAATTATTTTTTATTTAATTTTCATTTATATTTCCCGAAGAATAATATTAAATACATAAAAATAACATGCAGCAGCGTTTTTTTTAACAGCTTCACGCTGCCGAATCTGGAGGCATTGCGTGTTAAGTGGCAGAACTCAACGCCGCAAACGAACAAGTACCAAACAAGTTAGCTTCATGTCCAGTTCTCCTAAAATTGATATTTTTAACCAAAAAATACATTTTTTTTAAAACCAGCGTGTAAAGCTGAAATAGTACTGTGAGACTTAAGCTTGGACATTATAATGCACGTTTATTAAAGTGGCATCTATGAACTACCCATATGAGTAAAAACATGGAATTCACTAAAAATGTGTTGATATGGACAATGATAATTAGTGTAGAAAAATAAGCATATGAAGGATTTTCCTTCAGATCAGAATAGTTGTACGTTTGGCCGTACACAATGCAATGCTGACGACCGACACTGATATCCGGCAGCGAAACGAGGGTGTTACTGAAGAAGAATGAAAGAAATGTAAGGTATACAATTTCAAAAACACAAAAATCCTTGACATTAAATCCCTCCTAACTAGATGTGTAAAACTTCCTAAGTGGTATTAGTTGCCGAGAATACACAATACGACTGTACTGACTGGAGGTACCTCCAAACCATGTCAAAAATTCTTACCATTTTGTTTTTGGGCTGAAAGACCTCAAGCTAGCTAACAAAGAAACATTGATTAGTTTTACGTTTAGTCGCCGTTTTCCTAAAATTAAGAGAATACACGGAGTGTTTTAACACAAGGTTCCCTCTGCCTACCCTGCTGTGTGCGGGATGTACGCTGTATCCCGCACACTGCAGGGTAGGCAGAGGATACTTAGTGTTAAAACACTCCATTCCCCACTTTCTGTCGAATTCTGGAGGCATTGCGTGTTGAGTGGCAGAACTCAACTCCGCGCTTATCCTCGACTCCAGAGCGACGAAAATGGAAATATAAATTTAAGTAAATATTTCATCTCCTCGAGTGGGGATTGAAACCACAACCAGTCGGTTTTACAGTCACACTTTGTGCCCCTGCGCCACGACTAGCCTCTATATAGTATATTTAGTATATAGAATAGATAGGCGCGTAAAATATTAAATGTTTTGAAGATTTTTTCCTTAAATATATTTTTGTAAATACTTAATCATTTAACTACCCCACTTTCTGCCGAATTCTGGAGGCATTGCGTGTTGAGTGGCAGAACTCAACGTCACGCTTGTCCTCGACACCAGAGCGAAGAAAATAGAAATATAAATTTAAGTAAATATTTCATCTCCTCGAGTGGGGATCGAACCCACAACCAGTCGGTTTTACAGTCACACTTTGTGCCCCTGCGCCACCACTAGCCTTTATATACTATATTTAATATATAGAATAGATAGGCACGTAGAATATTAAATGTGTTGAAGTTTTTTTCCTTAAATATATTTTTATAAACACCTAATCATTTAACTTGTCTAGACTACTTGTTTATTATTTAGTTAAGTATTATAATTTACTATTAATGAGTAAACATAGGGAACTTGAAATGTTTGCGTTCAGAGAACTTCCAGGCAACGAGGTGTGATAACACTAGATTTCTTTTGTCTACCCTGCTAAGAGAGAAAAGCATAATGCTACCTTAAATGCCTTTTTGTAATTGCCTTTGAAAATTGGGATGAACGTAATTTGCATTTTAAAAGTGTTTCTAAATATAAGTACAATTTTTTTTTAATGGCCAGATTTTGCGATGACAGGAGCAAAATAATCTGCCAAAGTACCATCTTTTGAATCTTTTGATTCTTTAGTCATGCTGTCATTACTCATTAGTGACAGTGACATAATATATAATAATAGAAACATAACCTTGAAATTATGTTCATTTTAATTTTGAATTTATGAATATGTAAGAAAAACAGCGAAATTCAAGTAAGGTACTTCCTTTATTTTTATTTTAGGAAAGAAGGATAATATTATTTTCCTTAGACTAAAGTTAGACCGATGGCTTATATTATAGCCGATATTATTGAAGTATTATCGCAGAAGCACAACATCCAAGCGCCAGTTTTGTAACATATTACACACTCGGCGGAATTAATTATTTTCTGATGAAGACAGAGTGCGGCGTTGAGTTCCGCCATATCAACTACAATATCACGAATGCGGACAGAAAGAACAAAACAATATCTTGACACCAAGTGTATCTTTGTCTAAATTTGTTGAATGAATATTGAAAGAGAGAAAAATGAAAACATTGTAGAAAAACTTACAACGATTGCATTCAATTGGAAATATACTAATTACTAATTAATTTTAATTGCGTGTGGAACAGAACGTGGCGGAACCTAAGGCCCTTCTTAATCTTACCAGAACAAAGACATAAAACTGCTTAAAATAATAATTCCCCTGAGCGTATTGCAAACTCACAGCTGATAATAATGTCTATAATGATGTCATTCTCTCTCTATCTAATAAATATAATTATGTCGTTATTACTAGTGTCCACTCGTGGCTTTGTCTGTTTTAGTCACACAATTTATTAATATAATTTATTGTCAAAATCTTTTTACCGACAATATACACTGAAAACTAAAATTTCAGTCAATTAAATAAAACAATTATTTTGTAGCAACTTTGTTAAATAGAATTTAAAGTATTTAAATTGAGATTTTTATTAAAGAAATAATTTAAATAAAACAAACACTAAATGTTAAGAAAAGTTTACATAATTCCAATACTGAAAATTGCATTTAAGAGACAAACAATTTTTATTAAACATGATTGGTTTAGATTCTATTACATTAATGAATACCCTCAATAATTGATTTTCATGAATAACTTCTAGATCCAGGCAACTTCCAGTTATAATTTTATTATATGTATAACTTGTGATTTGTTCATTGTGTATCCTGTTTATGTTATAGCACTAATTCCCTCTGCCTACCCTTCTCTATGGGTACGGCAGAGAGAACCTAATGTTATGAGAATCCATTCTCTGCTTAAGCTTAAAATTATATTTTCAGATTTAAAAATGGTTGAAACATTAAAATTGCAACTTCAATTTGGAGGTGGAGCCGAGTTACTTTTTGATAAAATAAAGAAAAGAGAAATTGAATTGCCACCATTAACAAAATATTTTCCAGATAGTGTTAATAAGAAATGGACCATAAAAGAACTTTTAGTTTGGATAAAGGATAATTTGTTGCGGGAGAGGCCTGAATTGTTTTTGCAGGTTAGTTCCTATTTTAACATTTTTAAAGTGAGAAAAGAAAAATACTTATTTAGAAAACAAATCAAAATTTGGAACGTAGTGGGACGCGAACCCGCGCCCCCTGGAAACCAACCAGGCGCTCTTACGTCGCGTTTAGATTATAGAATTAGAAACAAAAAACTGATGCATTATTTAGAGAAAATTTTATAAAGATTTTATTTTGTTTTAATTATGATTGTTTTCATTACAATAATAAGATAATCTAGTACAATAATAATGACAGGTGCCTAACTGTGTATGTTGTGGGTTCATTTGCTAATTGGAAATCAATAATTTTAATTGTTCAATATATTTATTATTTCAGGGTGATTCTGTCAGACCCGGTATATTGGTTCTCATTAATGATGCAGATTGGGAACTATTTGGTGAATTAGAATATGAAATTCAAGAGAATGATGTTATAATGTTCATATCTACATTACATGGAGGCTGAATAATTTGTTACTTTTGCCTTGTGTTTGACAGATAAAAAGAGACAGTGTTTGATTTTGTTCTTTCAAGAGTTTGTTCTTTTTATCTGCGAATTTTAAATATATTAATAAATTTTATTATTAAATGAATTGTTTTATATTTTTATTTTATAAACGTTTTAAAATATAATGATGTATTCATATTCGAAAATGTAGATTACCTTTTACTGTGTTTTTATTTGTATTTTTGGCCGGATGTCAAACTTTCGTGTTTTTTATCACTAACGTAAAGTAGAGATAGGAGCCACATATCATAAATATAGGTCCAAATTACATGCTACACGAGTATAAGCCGGAGCTTATTTTCATAAATTTTTCTTGATAATGGAATAACTTTCGCTCGGAAGTTTCAACATCCATGCCAAATTAAAATTTTCAATTATTTTTTGTCACAAAGTGCTTTATTGTAACTTATTTATAAGAGATAGATACAGTGTCGCGGGTTGTAATGCCTCCAGATTTCGGCGGAAAGAAAAGGGCGGAGTATCTATCTTAACTCTAAACTCCCTCTACTTACCTTGCTACATGCGGGGTACAGGGTGTAGCTGAAAAAAAGGATTTCAAATCCAATTCACAGCCAGAGTAGCCAGAGATCTATTTTTCCAGACATTGCGTGTTGAGTGGCGAAACTCAACTGCCTTTTGTCTATCAGAGCAAGGAAATGGAAATTACTCTAATATAACTGTCAGTTTATTTTCAGAGTGGAAATAATTCCTTCCCCCTCAAGCCATTTACACCTTTGAAATCTTTACAATTTAAAATCTTAATCTTAAAAAAATCTTAAGATAAAGCAACACTGATTACACCATTTTAGTTATTGTCAATGTCAAAATCTTAGTTGTCAACTATGTTTGATAACAAAATAACCTAGAAATATATTATCTCTTATTGTGTTAATATATATTTTTTTACTGTATATAGAATCTCCTTTGTTCTCCATAAAACGGCACGTTGGCGAAGTGATTGGTAGCCAACTGGCATGCTCGGAACACCTTAAGCTAAGAATTTAAATCGCAATTTTTTGTTATTTAAATAAAACATAATAAGCAGAAATAACCTTGTAATAATGGATTATAAGGACCAGTGTAGAACATGCTTGGGTTACGATAAAGAAATGCGGCACATCCAGTCAATTCTATCGGTTGCTGGAGATAGCGTCCGCTTATCGCATATATTGCAACAAATTTATAATTACACTGTAATATTATTATTTAAATTGTAATATCGTTATTTTTGTGTCATAATTTTGATACCTTATTTGGTACTTTTTTCAGATACCCCCAGATGATTCACTACCTGATAGAATTTGTATAAGCTGTGTTCATCAGTTAACAATATCATATTCATTTAAAACACTAATTGAAGCCAGCGCAAAAACTTTAAGTGGTAACATTTACTTTTCGGATACATCAAGCAATAACAATGATTCTTCTATTGAATCTAATGATTTTAAGTCTATAGAAGTAGTTCGAAAGAAGCAAAAGAAAAAGTCAGAGAAAGTGCTAACAAAACCTACATTATTTGAATATAAATCATTATTTTGTGTAGAATGTAAGGCAGAATTCCACTCCAAAAAATCTCTTTATGATCACTGTCTTACAAATCACACTGTTAAATCAACTGTAGGCCGCTATTGTAATTACTGTAATGAAAAATTTAAGGACTTTCGTTCTTTAGTGTTACATAGAAGATTGCATATAAAACCCTTTATTTGTGAGAATTGTTGGCAAGGTTTCTATGATACAGAAGAACTTAAAAATCATTTGTGTCAGCCGGATTTAGATAATAAGGATATTTATAAACATGAGAGAAGAATGAAACAGTGTGATCAGTGCGGCAAGTCCTATCTTCCTGGATATTTAAGGGTACATTTGTTAACACATGGCAACGTCTTAGCCTACAGTTGTAAATATTGCCCAAAAAAGTTCAAAACACGCTGCATCTTAAATTCACATACGCTATGGAATCATATTAGAACTAGAAATTATAAATGTGATATTTGCGATGCAACCTTCATATCATCAAGTTCTAGAGGGGCCCATATTAAACAACGTCACTTGAAAGAAAAGAAATATGCCTGTGATAGTTGTGATAAGAGATTTTTTTCAAAATCTAAATTGCGAGGTCATTCCTTTAGTCATACTGGGGTCAAAAAATTTTGCTGTGACTTGTGTAATAAGTCCTATCAATTAAAAAAAAGCTTGCAAATACATTTGAAATCACATTCTAAAGAGTGACATTATAATGTTTTAAATTTAATATCATATTATTGACTTATTGTTATTTTAAGTAAACTTTGTTGATAATACATTACATTTAAATGTTTTGCTTATTTATCCCTATCAAAATGAATTTGTTGTCGAAGTCACATTTAAAGAATAGCAGAACTTTTTTTTTAAAATCTTAATAAGAATTAATAATTTAATATTATATAATATTATGTTTAAAAGTCATGCTGTATCCCGCACACAGCAAGGCAGGCAAAGGGAACCTAGTGTAAGACTCTGTTCCCCACTTTCTGCGAAATCTGGAGGCATTGCGTGTTAAGTGGCAGAACGCCGCGCTTTGCCTCAACACCAGAGCGAAGAAATGGAAATATATATTTCATCTCCTCGAGTGAGGATCGAACCCACAACCAGTCGGTTTTACAGTCACACTTTGTGCCACTGCTCCATGACTGGCTTGTAACATTATGTATATTTCATTTTCTTTGTGACACTTACTTTTACATAACAATTATTTCTTAGGTTTATAATTAAATTATTCAAAATGTTTATTAATATGATTAAAATAAAACAAAGAAAAAATATAGAAAATATATTTATTAATTAAATATGAGTATACGATTTTACTTAACGACTACATAAATAATAAAAACAATAAAAGAAGCAAAAATGCTAGTATGTATAAGTAAAACACCAAAAACTAATTTAATAAATTACATTTATAACAAAATTATTTTTATAATGTAAATTCCTGTTTACATTACCTTTTAAAATCCTTTTTTTTTATAAGTTCCATATTTTTATACGCACAGAAAAAAAATTATATAGACAACAAATCTAGTTATTGTATATATATATGTATATATATATAAAGAACCCTATAACCCTTTTTAATATTAAGAAAATATTATATTTAAAAAGAAAAACCATTGAAAAAAGGGAATTCAAAAATGGCATATGTTTTTAAAGTAAAGTGTACTTGTGATAGAACTCTTACTTGTTAAGGTTTTTGCAATATTCTCAGATTTATAAGACTGTAAATAATAAAAAATAATAAAAAAATACAATTTTAAATTTAAATAAAAAAATAGACAAAATCAAACATTAAGTTGGAAACAAACAAAGTGACCTACGTAATTTTCTTTATTACACTTTATTATTTGCAATATTGATACCACCCTAAATAATAAAAAAAAAATATAAAAAAAAGTACAATTTTTCCAAATTATTTCTGTAATTTCCTTGTAAAATCCCGCAAGCAAACCTACAACATCTTTCTGATCATATAATTTAAAATACCTCCATTCTTGAAGTAAGTGAGGTCCACTTCTGTATCAAAACGTACTATAACTTGGAAAGACTTTCCGTTATCCACCTAAATGATATTAAACAAAAAAATAAATTAGACAAAAGCAATTCATCAGAGGAATAAAGTATTTAATATTTCTATAAAAAAAATTAGTAAACATGAAAAAGAATGAATGAAAGAATGAATAAATCAATCAATAATATTATAAATGACCAATCAATAACAAATATAAATAATAATTTACATTATTAATAGTATTTCTGCATATAAATGTGTACAGTACGGCAGTGGCGTAACGGGCGTAACCCCCCAGACGAACATCATATAATTGTATATATAAAATATACTCCCAATTTAATATATTTAAATAGTGAGTAGCGCCCGGGGCATGATGCCCCCCTTTGCCCCCCCTCACTACGCCACTGCAGTACGGTCAACGGGTCTTGGCCGCCCTAAAATTAAGTTTACTGAACTATTGTGCATTGTTCAGTCACGCTCGCGAAGAAAATAATCAAAAGTAAGAAACATACTAAAATGAAATCTGTGCAGCTAAATGCAGCTTCAGGATGGCCACCACTCCAATACCGTACTGTACCTTATTGGAGGTATATATTTAAAAACAAAATATAAAACCTCCCATATTAACAAATAAATGAAATACTAACCTGTACGTTCAACCTCTGTTGTGGCATCAACTCCTCGGGCACTTCGATGGAGTATTGTTCACTACCGTTCAGTGACAGAGTGTCCGCGTTCTCCCCTGGTAGGAACTGGAGGGGTATTATACCCATACCTACTAGGTTCGAGCGGTGGATACGCTCAAAGGACTCAGCTATCACTGCTTTAATACCCTGTAGGGGTTTAAATATGTTTTAATATATGGATAAAATATACTGCTAATCTTAAAAAAAACTCCCCATTTTATATTTACTTGAAACTTTAATGTAGTTAATATAGCTTATACATCAGAATAAACGTATCTTTAGATCCATCCCACGATACAAGAATGCTTGCAAGAAATCTATTTGAATACAGTACAAATTTGAATTTAAATCACTACTATCTATTAAATAAATAAAAAATACTTACCAATAGGAAAGGTCCTTTCGCAGCCCAATCTCGACTCGATCCCGACCCGTAGTCCTTGCCCACAATTGCGACTAACGGGACGTTTTCTTTTGCATATCTATGAAAAAACATGGGAAATATATTTGAAAAAATAAGTAGTGAACGAACGAAAGGAATTAATTTAAGTCGAAATATAAAAAGTAGAAATTGATAAGCAGCAAAATAAATGAATGAGCAAAAGAAATTAACTTGATTACAACACAAAATTACACTAAAATATGAAACTTTCACTTTTTATGTTTATATTCACTGAACGCAAATTAAATTAATATATATTTAAGGTTTTAAGTGCAATAAAGTGTTATTATTAATATTATATTTAAATTCAAGAAATATGCAATCCTTTCTTTAACTTTACGCTGTATCCTGCAGATAGCAAGTTAAGCAGGGGGAACCTGGGAACCTATATATAGGCCTATAAAATCAATGAATAAAGATGTTATTACTGCTTTATAAGCAATTCTAAAGTCAGTACTCTACTCTCCTTCTTTCTCTCTGGTCTGAATCACACTCGTACCACATATCACACCCATCAACTCACCTATCAGCAGCATCAAACACGTCCATCACATCACCGCTGGGGAAGTGGGTGGTGCGCGGTCCCGGGTTCGGTGCCAGGCGGTTGACAAGGCGGATGTTGGCGAAGGTGCCGCGCGACATGATGGCGTCGTTGCCTCGACGTGACCCGTACGAATTGAATTCACGAGGTGTTAACCTAAGATATTATTTATTTAAAATTAAGTGTGAATCATTGTTTAAAAAGAAGTCCCGTTTCTGTGAACCGACGGTAAATTATACGACGTTCAAAATATTAAACATTTTTATTTATTTATAATATACACGTACCATGTGAATATAACCCCATTAAGAATATATTGTTGCTCCACTTATAGGCAGATACAACATGCACTAACAATATACTTTTTTATTTATTTAGACATAATAAAATAATCATTTAAACATTTAAAATAATATTTTTAGCATCACGCTGTATACCGCACAATGCATAGTAGGAACAGGGAATCTAGTGTTAAGACACTCCGTTCCCATGCCGTTCCCCACTCCTCCGCCGAATTCCGAAGGCATTGCGTTTTAATTGCCGGAACTCAACTTTCTTACCAGAAGGAGTAATAGAAAATGTAAAATATTTGAGAGTGGGACTCGAGCCCACGACCTATCGCGTTTACAGTCGTATGCTTGTGCCCTGTTTTTTATTTATAAAACACTTGCAAACTCTAAAACTATAATTTTTCGAAATAACGATACAAAGATGGCTTCACCAGTTCAAACTTACTATTATTTTATAGCCAAATTATACAAAATCTTTACATAAATTGTATTCTTGTTTTATTCTGACATATACGGCAAATTACTGTAAAGCTTCATCTACATCTGATCAGTAGTTTTTGCGTGAAATTGGAACAAACTTCCTTAAACATACATTTTGAAATCTATAATATTAGAAGGATAAGATGGGACTAATACCTTAATAAAGCCGAGCCTTATTTACCGAGTATATTGTAATATCAGTGGAACTCACCCTCTAGAAGCCAAGAGTCTTGCCGCCGGAGAGTTCCTCGCTATGGAGCCAGCCGGCGATATGTGGTCGGTGGTCACAGAGTCACCCAATAAGAGGAGACAACGCGCGTTTGATACGTTGCGGATTGGTGGTAGATTCTGGTAGAAAAAAAAAAAGAATTAAATATATCTAAGTATAAGAAAAAAAAGATACTTAATAAAGAAAAAGAAAAGGCGCGGGTTCAAGTCCCGTTACGTTACAATTTTTATACGTTTTCGTAATAAGTATCTTTTTTTCCTAAGTGTGGATATGCATTATCTCTTGCCAGATAATAATTCTTAGTAATTATCTTTGGGTAGCGGAAATGTGTAAAAATCTCCCTACAGAGATGCTAACAACATAAATAAGTTGTAACAAGCGTATAAAAATTTCGACGTAGCTGACCACTAGGTCAGAGCGCCTGGTCGGTTTCCAGAAGGCGCGGGTTCCAGTCCCGCTACATTAAATTCTTTATACGTTTTCTAAACAAATATTTTTCTTTCCTAAGTGCGGAATAACACAATTTAAAAATGTTAAAAAGAGTCACTTGATTTATTAAAACTTCATTCACCTTTTAAAACCGATAAATTATAGGGCACAGACACTGCAAACATTTTACATTAAAATGTGACGTCGGTCAGTTATATCTGCCAGTTTTACAATATTGATACGAGATAATTGTTTCCAGATAATTTCGTTTAGTCTTGTTATTCCGCTGTTAATTATGTTTTTTTTTTTGTCTTATTAAGCTTATTGATTGTTTTCTTTTTATTATATTGATTGATTTTCGTCCTTAAAACATGAGTGAACCTTAACATAGCAACAATTACACTTTTCTCCGCCAAAGTTAGTTAAATCTTTAATAAGGGTAAGGTGGATATTGTTATCATGATCTAACACAAGAGAGGTTTGACATGCTTTGTTTTGTTTGTTTACATTTTGTCTCAAGCTAAATGTATAGATTGTAGGTTGTCTGTGTACCATTCTACATAAGAAGAGAAATAAATTGCTAACCAACCTTGGTCATGCCATCGAAGAATGGTGGTTTCTTGATATAAGTGGAATTAGGGTCCCATCCGTATAGTTTCCCTTGAGGCACGTCCAACGCTTGCCAAGATTGGGAACCTTCCTCAATTTTAGCGTATACCTGTAAATATACGTAATTAGTGGTAAAAATAGTAAAAAACACATTTTAGAAAGACGTCTAATGTACATATGTCATAATACGTCATGTCATGACGGTTGCAGGTTCAATTTCCAGGCCGGGAATGAATTGTTTTCATTTCCTTACTCAAACTTCAACGGCAAAAAGTGGAGCAAAGTGAATATTGTTCCTTTATTAGTAAAATGGAATTATTGTTTTATTTAATAAAACCTAAAATCTTTTTATATACAGGGTGGAAGAGGCAGCGCTCCATTTACGGAAACAGCATATAGGGTAAAATATTTCAAACCTATACCTAAAGAAATTAATCAAGAACCTCAACAGTTTGGACGTAGAATTTTTTTTTATTTCACGATTTTTATCCATACCTGTATTTCGTGTGACGCGATTACGTATAGATCCCTATAACATAAGCACTTACTACTACAAAAATAATACTAAAGGTTAAACAACTTTGAACTTTATCGCCAATACATACGACTCGATTTGGAAATGAGGCGTGTGCGGCGGTGTTCCTTTAATAGGTTTATGTGTGCGTGCGTCATCCTTACAAATGGCGTTTTGTTTTAAAATGACAATTTTATTATTTATTTTGTTTGAAAAAAAAACTTTTTTATTTTTAGGAATTTATTTTTTTCTGAATTATATTATATATTAGGCTTTTATAGAGTAGTTAAAACTGTGGTTTCATTTAATGTGGTGCTGACACTTCCACCCTGTATATATATTTTTAATGTAGGTAAAGAAAACTTAGTGGTAAACAGAAGAACCACACATCGCCGATTTCTCGAGATATTGCACGTTGAGTGGCGGAACTCGCTGCGTCACATGTTATTTACTTCACTGTTTAAACCTTTTGCTCACCTCTTTAAACATGCCAGGTATGACATATTTGTTTTCAACCTCCTGTATCTCGGATCTGGTCGGCCATATGTCCCTCAGGAAGACCGAGGAACCGTCCGCACGTTTACCTAAATATTTAATTAAATAAAAATTTTAAATTAAATCAGCTTCACGTTGTATCCGGCACACAACAGAGTCGGCAGAGGGAACCTAGTGTTAAGTTCCGCACTCCGTTCCCAACTTTTCGCCGAGTTCTGGAGGCATTGCGTATTGAGTGGCGGACCTCAATGCCGCGCTTTCTTTGCACTAGAGCGAAGAAATGAAAATATAAATGTAAATAAATATTTCATTTCCTCGAGTGGGGATCGAACCCACAACCAGTCGATTTTACAGTCACGCTGGCTTCTAAAAATTAAAAGAAGAAAAATATGTTACCTAAGTAACAATATTTTTTCTTTCACGCTCTATCTTGTTTAGGTATAGCGGGGTACTCAGAGGGAACTTTACATGTTAAAACACCGCATTCGCTGCTGTCCACCTGTATTCGAGGTATTGTATTTTTGGAGTTAAAAAAATTCATGGGGCCGTCGTGGCGCAGGAGCACAAGTGTGCGACTTCAAACGCGACGGTTGTGCGTTCAATTCTCACTTAGGGGGATTATATATTTAATATTGTTCGCTTCCTCGCCCTGGCAACTAGGCAAAGCAGCGTTGAATTCCGCCATGTATACAATATTTGTGACAGAATGTGATTGCACACGCAATATCGAATTTTATTCGGAGGAAAGATTATATTAAAATGTTTTGCTTTCCTTAGGTGCTGTGTAAAAATATAAAAATAAAAAAAAACAAAAAAATATAAAAATTTAAAAAGTCGAATTTTCAAGATATTACATGTTGAGTGGCGGAGTTCAACGCCACCGTGTGCCATGCCAGAGCAAAGAAATACAAATACCTAATTTCTGAAAAACAATTTCTAAAAAAAAATCAACTCACCCAAAGGTTCCTTCTCAAAATCAATATCGACGGTACCAGCGAGAGCGTAGGCGATAACTAAAAGAGGCGAAGCTAAATAATTAGCTCTTGTATTAGGATGAATTCTACCCTCAAAATTCCTGTTTCCTGATAGAACACCACAGCATACCAGCTCATTCTGAAAAAAAAACCGTAAAAAAATTAAAAACCAGACTTAAGCCTGCATTTCTTGGATACCATACAAACGTAGTGACACATCAAAAAATAAGAAATTTAAAATATAAAAAAGCGAAGACACAAAAAAGTAAACAAACAATTAGAAAAGAGCTGACAACCTTCAAACAGCTGAACATGTTTTCTCGAATCATGGCCAAGATCAGAAAAAAACAATATCAAAATCGGTTTATCCGTTTGGGAGCTGTGATGCCACACACAGACGTACAGATTACTACACACGAGCCCCATTAAATTGATCATTATCTTGAAATTTTTAACATGTGGGTGACTCTCAACACCAACAAAGCAATTATATTTTTGTGTAAAAAATTTACTATTCAATAATATTACTCATATTTTATCTATTCTATACAAAATATTTACCTTCTCAATAGTATTAGCGATATTGTCATCAATCGGACCCGAATTCCCGATACACGTCATACAACCGTAGCCCACTATGTCGAAGCCGAGCTTCTCTAAATACGGGACAACGCCTGATTCCTAAAAATTAAAGAAAAAAAATTGCATCAAGATGTATCCCACATAGATATAGCGAAACTGTACAAATATTTCGTTTTAAATTTTTCGTTAGTTTTAAAGTGTTCTTCCACACTTAGGAAAGAAACTTTTACTTATTTAGAAAAAGTATAAAAAATTTAAAACGGGACTCGAGTCCGTTTTCTAAATAAGCATAGTTAGGGTTTTTTTAATGTTCCTACAATAACAAAAAAACCAAAACATTTTCTTATTTACTCCGCGGCTCTCATTTTTGCATTACTCTATTTTTTTATGGAAAAGTATTCAGCTATTCAAAACAAAGACTTCCCACAAATAGAATTCATTCCTACGATCATCGCAAAAACACGTTGTATCCCTCATATAGCAAGATAAGTACAGTGAACCCAATGTCAAGACTTTGTTCCTTACCGCCTACATAGAGTATTATATGCAAAACGGCGGAACTAAACGCCGGAAAACAACTTACCTTCAAATAATAGGTAACTACGCCGGACCCGGGCGACAACGAAGTTTTTATATAGGGTAAGACACTTAGACCATTCTCCACTGCTTTCTTGGCTAGAAGACCTGGAACAATATACATTAATTATTTAATTGGTTAACAGAAAGATAGTGAGTTCAATGCACACGGGGGGAAAGATTTTTTATTTTAAAAGGCAGATAAGATAAAACGCGGCGTTAGGCTCCGCTATTGCCGGCGTGGATTGCTTGAAATTAACGTTTTGTCAGGGGTTAGTTCCCCATTCGGTGCAATTGTAGTAACGTAACTCAACACCGCACCGTGTTTACCCTCCCAAAACAAAAAAAAATCCACTTTACCGATTCAGTTTAATTCAACACAATTTACCACAAAATCAATGATAAAGATTTGTGATAGTGATAAATTATCACTAACCTGCACCAAGCATAACACTAGGATTCGAAGTGTTAGTGCACGACGTGATAGCAGCTATGACGACTGAACCATGAGTTATTGAGTACGTGTTGCCGTCTGTGTAGGAGAAACTGCCCGAAGCGGACAGTTGGGACGAGGAGAGCCCGTAGCCTTTGAAACCGACCTGGAGTAGAGAAAGATGTTTTAGCTTCACGCTGTATCCCGTATATAGCAGGGTAGACAGAGTGAACCAAGCGGTAAAATACCTTGCTCCTTCCTTCCACTATTGCATGTTGACTGGCGGAAGTTAACGCCGCGCTTTGTCTTGTTACCACAGCGAAGAAATAGAAACAATAATGTCATCACGTCAAAGTCCACGTAACTCTGATCAATTGGTTCAGGGTACTTTTTGACAAAAAAAGATCCACAAAAATAAATAGATGAATGATGTTTTGGCTTGCTTCCTTTGTTTTATGTAAATAATCTTTCTATGTTTTTTACCGCTTTATTAAAAAAAATGGTATTATTTTGACATGTAAGTATGTATGATATTGTTAGTGTTGGATAATATTTGTAAACGATGATTTATATAAATTTACAAGCGTTACGTGTGCTAAATTACTATATTGTTTGTCCACAAAATCTCGAAAACTAAGATTATTTTGATATATTTTAAATTAGGGGACAATCCGAGTTTCACCAAAATCAAGTGACATGTACCTACAACGTAATATAATCGAAAGAAAGAGTAAATATAATATATATGTATGATACAAAAAATATACAGTTGTCCTTCCAAAATATTTCTCTCAAAAGGATGCCTAGTGAAGCCACGATGATAGATAAGTAATACACAGCTCTCTGGTTAATAACTATAAATATTACCCCGTTAGTTTAAATCACATCATTTATTTATCGATTTATTTATAAACCGCGGTTATTTCTGAGATTGATCCTGAGAGAGAGATCTTGGGATGCCGTTTTAATAATCTATGAATGAAAAATTGAGGCCAGTCGAGGCGCAGGGCCACAAATGTGAAACTGTAAGTACGACTGGTTGTGGGTTCGATTCTTACTCGAGGAAATGCTATATTTACTTAAATTAATGATTTTTCTTTTCTCTGATGTCGAGGCAAAGCGCGGCGCTGAATTCCGACACTCAACACGCAATACCTCCGGAATTCGGCGGTAAGTGGCGAACGGAGTGTGTTAACACTAGGTTCCCTTTGCCTACCCTGCTATGTGCGATATACAGCGTGAACCTGCTTTGAAAACGGCATCACAAGATCGCTCTCAAAGTCGATATGAGAGTTGAGAACTATTTACAAATACGGACTTGATACTATCTACATTAAAAAACTAGTTATATGTACCTACATTAAAACAAAAAGACCCATGACATACATACAAAATTGGAACCAAAACACAAAATATTGTACAAAAAAATTATAATAAAACTCTCATCTAAAAGTAAACCTTATTTTAAAAGGTCCTAAATTTATTTTTAAGATGGCAGTTATTTTGCTTGACATATGTTTTTGTCAACCTTGCCGCAGTAAGCAAAATTATAACACTAGTTATTAGAAACTGTTATGTTTCATAATTATTAAATTATACTAATAAATGTTTGGTTGTACGGACTAATCTCAGGAACTACTGGTTCGAATCAAAAAAAATTACATACGTCAGTGAAAAGCAAAGCACTGAGTGTCTTAACACTATTTTTTTATATAAATAAAAAATTTTTTTTGCATCTTAATCTTTTTTAAGTAAGTCTTTTGTTGAACACTCAGTTCCACAAGCACCGCCCCATTTTTAAGACATTGCGTGTTAAATGGCGGAACTCATTCCTCTGAGTGAGAATCGACTTCACAACCGTCGCATTTACAGTCAGACGGCCTCATATTACAATTTAAATATACATCATATAAGAAAAATAATAAGGAACTAAAATGGCTGATTCAAGCAAAATATTTGATAAAACTAAAATTTTTGTACATGACACGTTCAGTTGAAAATTTGTTGTGGTTTGTTTATTTTGTTTGGAACTTTTACTATGTAAGTTATTTTAGTTATTCTTATAAGAAAACACTATATTACGCTGGTGACTTTGCCCGTAAGGAATATATGATTATAATAAAAAAAATATATCTTTATATTATTTGACTGAAAACGCAACGATTGTGGCTTCGATTCCCAGTTTGGGGAGTTATTTTCTCACTTTGGTTACAAGACAAAGCGCGACGTTAAGTTGGAGCCCCTCAACACGCAAAATTTCGAAAATTAAGCCGTGCGTAACTGAGTATCGTCTTACACTAGGTTTCTTCCGCCTACCTTGCTGTATGTGGAATACAGCGTGAAGCTAGAAAGAAAATTAATCCGATTCGGAATTGAATCTGTGTCTATCACGTAAAGTCATACGTCAATATTTTTTAATTAACAGGTAAAGTCATTACATAACAACACTTAATGAATACTTTCGTTAATGTATACAATATTTCAAAATTGTTAAAAACATGTTTGTTAAATCATTAATTAATGACGTTTCCATTCTTTGACTATCAATATATCGAAAAAACCTTTAAACATATTTTTTAATTTTTTTTTTATCTATTTGAATGAAACTTGCGTTTTAAGATGCGGGGATCGGAATTGTCTTAATGGGAACGGAGTGTCTCAATAGTAGGTTCCCAGTTTCCTTCTGCCTACCCAGCTATGTGGGGGTACAGCGTGAAGCTGAACTGAAGCTTGAATTTAAGAATATCACGGCCACATATCGACTCATCCTCAGAATAATATCCTATTATTCTCGTAATCTAGACGAGTCGACATGTGACAAATAAGTATTTTTTCTATTAGGACATTATTCTTTTAGAGAGCCCATAGTATAACAGTAGGACCTTACTTTCGTTATTAAGCTCTGGCTCTGGATATATAATTCCAATTTTATTGATTAGAAATTATTATGTTACTCCTTATATAAGTGTCCTAAAAAAATCTAAATTTAAATATTTGGTAAAAACTGACATTAAACACTTTGTATGGTGATTTGCCGAATATTATAATTAGATAATTTATCTTAATCTTATTCTAAAATCAGCTTCATGCTGTATCCCGCTCACAGCAGGGAAGGTAGAGGGAACCTAGTGTTAAGACTCTCCGTTCCCCACTTTCCGCCGAGTTCTGGAGGCATTGTGTGTCGAGTGGCGGAATTCAATGCCGGGCTTTGCCTCGACACCAGAGCGAAGAAATGGAAATATAAATGCAAGTAAATATTTTATTTTCTCGAGTGGGGATCGAATCCACAACCAGTCGATTTTATAGTCGCACCTGCCGTGCACCCTGCGCCACGACTGGCCTCACTCTTATTCTAAATAAAGTTTATACGTATGTAGGTAACTTGAATCTTTATATAGACTTTATGACGTAAAATAAAAAATCACATTAAATTCCGTTACCAAAAATAACTATTTTAAAAATCGCTCTCTTAGTGCCCTTATCCTCAGCATGGAATTTGACAAATTTAAACGTTTCTACGTCCAGTAGTTTCGTCCTTGCGTCTCAGAAGAAAAGGGGGTTTTCAGTTTGTCATGTATTTATGTTGGTATTGGATAATATTTGAGTATGATTATTTTTGTAGGTCTCCAAGCACATGTAAAAAATTTCGTAAGTGCATGTTTGTCCGCAAATATCTCGAAAACTAAATGTAATGATGATTTTATTTAAATTAGGTATAGGTATTCTAATTTAGAGAAAAGTCTGAGTTTAGTAGTTTTTGAGATATGAGAGTATTCACGCGTTTCATAGTCAAGATTTTTTTTACATCATTTACCAAATTTTCATAAACAAAGGACATTGGACAAAAGTAAATTGAAAGCAGAATTTTAAAAAGGCAATTATAAAATTATTTAAAATACATTTAAAAAACCGCAAAAATGATAATAATAACTATCAATATTTTAACTAGCGTTGCAGTTAAACTAGAAAATATTGTGTTTATACGAGTTTCCCACTTTTTATTCCTACCATATTGAACTTAGAGCGTATCTAAGTTTAAATAATGGTTATGGTTCAACTCCCACTGTGTAAAGGTATATTTTTAATATTTTTTACTTAATTAAAGCGATTTTATCGGACGACGTGAGACATAAAAACCCACTATTTATTATAAAAGCCGAAAAACGTAAATATTTTATATAATGTCATTATCGAGGCCATTGTGGAGCAGCGGTTGTAGATTCGATTTTCAACTCGAAAATGTTTTTTTTTTCACTCTGGTAACAAAACAAAGCGCGGCATTAAGTTCCACGACTCAATTTTTGCTAAAAAAATTGCAATATTTATCTGCCTACCCTGTTATACGCCTGAAACTAAAATAATTACATTTTCGCAAACGAGAATCTAACCCACAAATATTACTTACTGTACACTCGAACATTTCTCATCTTCAAGATGGTTCACATTGAATTATATAGTAATAATAAAAAAAATACACTAAGAAATTATAAAAAATACCCATGCTTCATTTATCAACTGCAACTATCATCAACCAATGACCGCAGAGATAACGATTTCTTTCATATTTATATGAAGAAATACCGAAAATACACTAAGTATTTAATAAAAATTGTTTTAAACAAAGTGTTTTTACTAATAATATTAATAGACAGTGATTTTTTAAAATGTAGCTACCAAATTCAAATTCAGCTAGTGAAACTTCAGCTAACTTTGAATCAACATCATACATACATATTGTACAATATGTATACAAGTAAGAAAAAAAGAGCCTTAGACGTTTTAGTTATAGACGTTTTTCTCCTTCAAAAAAGAGAACCTTGTGTTAAGACACTCTCTTCTCCGGTATCGACCATGGTGTCACAATGGGACAGCGAATGTAAAGTGTAAACGGTCTAGTTTCAAGACTACCAGATGTAATATCTCAAAAATTGGGCAGTGCGGTGGGAATAAATTGTCTTAACACTAAATTCCCTCTTTCTATCCTGCTATATGAGGAATACAGCGTGCTGTATTTAACGTGAAATAAAAAAAACCATGTATATATTTTTTCCTTTCAGCACATTTCACTTTTCGTGTATTTGGTGATTCAGCTTATGACGTTACAATATACGTTATAAAGCTGTTTCACTAAATGTACGCGACGTGAAATTCTACAGATTTCATACATGAAAGTTCATACAAATCAACCAACATAAACTAAAATTTAAAAAAATCAAAAATTTAAGCTTGAATAACAATTTTTATTACACTAATTAGTTAAAGACGATAATTTAATTAATTTCTAACTATAATGCAATTTGTAAATCACCTTTTTTCTTAAGATACAAACCAAATGGGTTTGTTTTTGAAGTAATTATCTAATTACATCCCTTCTCATTCTCATATAAATAGTTATTGTACGATTTAAAATCATTCAGTCTTATTTTAGCATTCACCACAAAAATATATATTAATATGTCGTAACATTTTAAGTAAAGATTATTAGTACACATAAATTACTAAATAGTATAAAGTGTAATTTTAATTAAAATAAGTGTATGTGTAAAGTGTTTAAGTAAAATTTTAAAGTTATTGGTTTGTATACTCGTACATCATTTATTATTATATTTTAAATTTATTTATTATACTTTAAATAAATAATATTTCTACCAGTAAGCCTCGTCAGTCATTCAGTAGGTAGTGTCAAAGTTCTGTCACTGGGTGTCTGACAGGTCTAACTGATAGAACCTGATAAAGGCTTTTTATAGTATTCATTATAATATTTTATTTTTCACTTTGTTTAACTATGTTTTATTTCATTTATAAACACCAAATATCCTTCGATTAGGTTTAATTTCAATATAGTGAGAGAAAACGATCTATTCGAAGTAGTTTTCAATAATCCAGTAGACATGTCATGTATCTGTCACTGGGTTAGTGATTACTGCTTTGGAAGTTTACATCGAGTTATATATAACAAAAAGAATATATTTTAAAGCAACTCAGGGCGCATTATTACTGACAGATTGAGCTGTTAGATGCCTAGCAGATAGTGTCGAATTTCTATCACTGGGTGTTTAACAGATCCTACTGTTAGAATTAATCAATGAGTAATTGTAATTGTCTTGTTTGTGTATATATATTTTTGTAATACAAATGAATAGATAATATATACTTGCTCAATTGGCATGTTTCGTAATTCTGCAGGTTTGTGATTACTGATTCTGCATGTCTCTAAACGACTTTACCTATAACTGATGAAGATTATATTTTTTATTCTGCCAGTCAGAACTGTCAGTCATTCAGTTTATAGTTTCTGAGTTCTATCACTGGGTGCTTGACAGATCTTACTGTTAGAAATAATCATCGATCAACTTAGAGTAGTTTTAATTAATGGTTTTGTTAATTTAGTTTAAGATTTTTTAAATTAATATGAATTACCTTTATCAATATAGTAGTAAATTTGTTTCAAATAAAAAACTACAAGTGTCCGAAACAGTAGTCACTTGTTCAATTGACATATTTCGTCATTCTGTCACTGGGTTTGTGATTACTGTTTCTGCACGTTGTCCTCCCTATTAAAGGATCCTCAACTGATAAAATAAATCGTTTTTTATTCTGCCTGTCAGAACTGTCAGTCATTCAGTATATAGTGTCTAAATTCTATCACTGGATTTTTGACAGATCTTACTGTTCGAATGAACCAAAGAGTAATTGTCATATTCATGTTTATTTATTTAGTTTTTTTTAATCTAATATTACACACGTTTTTGATAATAAAAGTAGATTTGTCAGTAGAATAATACAAAAACAAGTGTCAGAGATAGTAGTCTCTTGCTTAGCATTATAGATGCAATATTTTATTTTGAAAACTATAGTAATATAAGTTGTTGTATATTCTTTCAGTGAGAACTGTCAGGCATTCAGTAAATAGTGTCAAAGTTCTATCACTGGGTGTTTGACAGATATTACTGTTAGATAAAACATATGAATTAACCTGTATTTCATGTACATATCAATAATAAACAATATTTATAACAAATTCAAAATTACAGCAAATGGAGTTGAGTGGAGTGTTATCTCAAAGAGTTAGTATTCATTGGTTTAGTCGATACGTTTTATTTATCTATCACTGGGTTTCTGAATACTGCTTTAGAAGATTATATCAATGTTTTTTTCAAGCGCTAAGCAAACACATAATTTTTTCTGACAGTTGAAGCTGTCAGTTGCTCAGCAGATAGTGTCGAAATTCTATCACTGGGTGTTTGACAGATTCTGCTGCTAGATAAAACATATAATTTTAACTGTATTTTATATGTTATTGAAATTAAAACAATATTGTTAACATATTTAAGTTTTCAGAGAGTGTAGACAATAGTGTCTGAAGAGTTAGTATTCATTGATACAGTCGATACGTTCTATTTATCTATCACTGGGTTTATGATTACTGCTCTGGAAGATTATATCGACTTTTTTCTGACAGGAAACGATTACACGATTACTTCTGACAGTTGAAGCTCTCTGTCGTTCAGCTCATAGTGTCAAAAACTGAGTATCTGACAAGTCTTACTGTCAGGATAAGGTAGCAATTTACATAAATAGGACGATATGTATTTTTTTATTTAATATTTTGATATAAAATAATTATGTCGTTTTTTTCAGAAAAGAAAATATTATCTGTTAAAATTAGTACTCATTGGCTCAGTCGATATGTTTTATTTATCTATCACTGGGTTTGTGATTACTAATTCTGCAGATACTACTCTATGAAGTGCTGATGTCTTTTTGGGAAAAATTAAACGTTTATCTAATTTCAACGTAAAAAGAAAACAAATAATTTCACTTAATCCTTTTTCTGCATGTGATGGAAATTTTGTGTTAAGACACTCCGTTCTACACGTATATACGAGATAAAGTAGTAAATATCTGATGATGATAGTAGTCACTGATTCAGAAGACACGTTGTTAGATCTGTCACTGGGTTAGTGACTGCCATCATTGCAGACAAATTTCAACGTCACAATAAATCCGTTGAAACGAAGCATAATCAACAAAATAAGATGAAAATTCTGAAGAAGAATTGTCGGTAACAGGTAAAAGTTATGCTTATATTTTTCTTGTCTTTTGAAAAATATTTTATAACAACTAATTAACATTAGGTCTATTTTTTATTTAAACTGATAAAACCACAGACTTTGGGTGTTCTTTTTTCAGCTTCACGCTGTATGCGTGTAGTGTGAGGTAGGCAAAGAGAGTCTAGTGTTAAGACACTCCGCTCTCCACATTCCTCAAGTGGGTATCGAACCCAAAACCATCGCGTACAAAGACCACATGCTATAAATGCGGCAAAAAAGTTATTCTCCAGAACATTCTAGAGTGGAGATGAACAAGAAATTTCATGTTGAGAACTTTCGCTAGCTCTGTAGACATTTCTATTATGTCACTGGGTTCGCGATTGTTTTTAATGTGAAGATAACGTCAATATTCATAAATGTAGTATAAGTATCTAGACCTAACTACAACAATTACAATAAATTTTCATTGCTAGTGGTCATTTAGTCAGTCACATGTCATTATAATGTCACTGGGTATATGATTATTGTAATTGAATAAGTTAACTGTTTTTATTTCTAGAATATTATAGAATATTATTAATTATTGCGACATTTCTAACAGTGACAGCTTTCACATGAACAGTATGGCAAGTTTTTATTTTGTCACTGGGTATGTGACTGCCATTACTGAAGAAATAACGGATACAACGTGACATTGGCGAAGTAATTGGTGCTCAACTGGCACGCTCAAAGCGCCATAAATTAAGAACTGAACTGAAGAAATGACGGTTAAGAAGAAAAAATAGATTTTCTTAGGTTATTTGATATTATTTTTATTCATGTGTTTTAGTCCTCAAATCTCTATATTTAACAAAGTATATTTTTACATTTTAAAAACGTTGTTAAATAGATTTGTTTTTTTATACTATTTCAGATAACTCAATAGAAAACAAAAAATATCAAAGTTTAATCTTCTAATGGTAGTAATTATTAGCTCAGTGGACATGTATATTTATCTGTCACTGGGTGTATGATTATTGTCATATAAGATTTATATGAACGTCGTACCTACAACAACTACTACGATATGTTTTTACAGATCCAAGTTTTTTCCCGAACAGCAGTGTAGGAATCGATTGTCCTAAAATCCATTGGATGGAAGACATTACGTTCTCCAGTTCTTGTCTGATTTATGAGACATTTCGTGCTGAGCACTCAACACATCGCTTTATCTCGATGGAACAATTGATATTGTTTATTTTAAAGAGAAAATAAAAAAAAAACGTTTAAAATGTCACCAGTGACAGTTGTCATTTACTCAGTAGACATGTTTTCATCTGTCACTGGGTTTATGATTACTTTTACTGATGAATAAATAACACCACTACATATATTATCATTGATAGATTTTTCGCCATTAAAATTAATTAGTATAAGTAAGTTGTATTTCTTTATATATTTTTTTTATTTTTAAAACAAACATATTTTTTTTTTGGGTGGGTAGGCGTTAAAGTGCGAACACGCGATTTTTGTGCTCTCGTCCACATGTTATTAATTTATTAAATATAAATAATATTTGTAAAGTGATGTAAATAAAAAACCATCCTATCCACCAGCATAACTATATTTTATTTAAAGCACAGTATATTTACACAAAATTTTACTTCAATAACAGTTACATCATATTTTATAATATCTCTGCACTATGGAGTCTATGAAGAACACTATAAGTGA